>JAAWXA010000110.1:0-67500 GCA_038090715.1 Florisuga fusca
GCTTGTCAGAAACTTTTTACAGGCATATGTGTACTTCTCTTCCCTCCTATCTGTGCCTGTTCAGGATGTTCACTGAAGACTAATTGAAGACTTCTACCTTCTATTTTTGCCAAACTGCCACTACCTACAT
The DNA here is from genome assembly GCA_038090715.1 of Florisuga fusca. Lineage (NCBI taxonomy): Eukaryota > Metazoa > Chordata > Aves > Apodiformes > Trochilidae > Florisuga > Florisuga fusca. The sequence goes on from JAAWXA010000110.1 coordinate 131, forward strand.
TAACACTGTTGTCATGAAAATGTTGACATTCACTGCTTAGGGCCACTTAATATAGGAAATATTTGGAACCCAGTGGCAATACTAATCAGTTACAAACACTAAGCAACTGATTAGTATTATTAGTATTATATGGTGACCATGATAGCTTCAAGATACTTACTTTTTTCTGTTTGTTTTCATGTGGGAATAAATGAAACCAAGGCAGGAATTCAGGATCAGGTGTGTATTTTACTCCCACACGGTGGTTTACCAACCACAGATATGCCCAAACCATGCATCTACAGTTTGGTTTTAAGGGCAAGGTGGGGGATGCTTGGTTTAGAGCTCTGGCACTCACATGTATGTGAACACCTAGCTCAGCCCAGGTATGGACACCTTCACTGGGTAATCTACATGTGCATAAGGAGGCTTGAGCAGGGAATGTCTAATTCAGGCATAGCAGCTCCAGGGATCTTGGTGAGGCTACTGAGGATGTTACTTGGTGTTTTCAGAGACCAGACTGGGCCTTAGGTCTGGCAGTGTCTACCCACAGAAAGCCTGCATCAGAAAAAACTGAATCTGTGGGCAAAATATTACCACACCAAAATATTGCACACCTACCATACCTAGGGTATGAGCTAGGTATTAGAGCCAACCCAGATAGGTCTGCACTGCTACTGCCTCTCCTAAAGTGACAGAAAAGGCGAAGCTGAAGCCTCGCTGTGCCTCAGACTGTCATTTGCAAAACAGGGATAATACTGCTGCTTTACCTCACAAAGCTGGTACAATGATAAATTCAGTAAATATCTGGGACAATCTCTTTTATGATGGCAACAGAACTCACAAAAATCAGGTAGATGGATCTGTAATCCCTACTAAATTCTGGTTCATTTGGAAGACCTCCTGTATCATCACCTTTAGGTTTGACTGTCAAGTCAGATGTACCAGGCTGACCATAAAGTTACTTTTTACACTTCTCCAGTGCCACAAGAGTTGCAATTCCTGCCCTGTCAACTGGCCCTGTAGGCTACTCTGTGCCCAACACAGCACTAGTTTCAATATACAGGAGGCCAGATTGGCTGTACACAGCTTTCTGAGTGACTTGTGGCCAAACCTTCTGCTGCCCTGTCCTTGACCAGCCTGAGGTTCATTGTTTGGTGGAGGTTCCTGCAAAGCTATAGCCCTTATCAGAGCTTTGACTCTTATCTGCTTCACCAAAAGCTGACAGCCTGTTGCCCTGAGACACTTCCAGTGGCTGGATCAGAGGAGGGAAAAGAGCCTCCTGCCACTTGGTGTCTGGTGACCAGTGGTGTCCCCCAGGGATCAGTACTGGGACCAGTCCTATTCAGTATCTTTACTGATAATGTGGATGAGGGAATTGAGTCTACCCTTAGTAAATTCACAGATGACACCAAACTGGAGGGGAATACTGAGTAGGAAGACACTGCAGAGGGACCTGGACAGGCTGGGTCAATCAGCCCAGGCCAGTGGTATGAAGTTCAACGAGACCAAGTGCAGGGTCCTACACTTTGGCCACAATAACCCCATACAGCACTGCAGACTGGGGGAGGAGAGGCTGGAGAGCAGCCCTGCAGAGAGGGACCTGGGAGTACTGGGTGACAGCTGATTGAACATGAGCCAGCAGTGTGCCCAGGTGACCTGGAAGGCCAATGGCATCCTGGCTTGAATGAGGAACAGTGTGGCCAGCAGGACTAGGGATGCAATTCTCTCCTTGTGCTCAGCACTGGTGAGACCTTACCTGGAGTACTGTGTACAGTTCTGGGCCCCCCACTTCATGAAGGATATTGAGATGCTGGAGTGGGTCCAAAGGAGGGCAATGAGGCTGTTGAAGGCACTAGGGGGAAAGTCTTATAAGGAGAGGCTGAGGGAGGTGGGGTTGTTTAGCCTGGAGGAGACTAAAGGGGGACCTTATCACTCTACAACTATCCAAAGGGAGTTTGTAGTCAGGTGTGGGTCAGGGTGTTCTCTCAGTGAATGAGTGACAGGATGAGAGGGCACGGCCTGAAGCTGGGGGGAGGTTTAGGTTGGGTATCAGGAAGCAGTTACTGATGGAGAGATTGATCAGGCATTGGAATGGACTGCCCATGGAAATGGTAGAGTCACCATCCCTGAAGGTGTTTAAAGAAAGGCTGGATGTGGCACTCAGTGCCATGGCCTGGCCAATGTGGTGCTGTTAGGTCATAGGCTGGACCTGATGATCTCAGAGATCTTTTCCAGCCTCCATAATTCTGTGCTTCTGGGATTCATCCCGGCTATCTTAGTTTAGAGGGAGGAGGAAGGGGTTTGGATTTACAAGTCCCTGCTCTCACTTCTGCTGATGAGCTGTTGTGCTGCATCATTGCAAAAGAAGTAATCAGAAAGTTTCAGACTTTGCAAACTAATGCTGTGTTTATTCCACTTTCCAATCATTCCTCTCTACTATCTGTGTTTCACATACCGTGAAACTGCACTACACTGTGCAATTGAATTAGTTGTACAGTGACTCAAAGGCATTAAACAATGACTTTGATATTTTAAGTACTGTCTAGGAGGGATTTTTAATTCCTTCCTCATAATGAAAACAAGCAACACAAGAAAAAAACCCACAGTTACACAACCCTGAAACATTGATTTTCTTTTCCATCCTGGGTAGACTCCTCTGACACAGCAGAACAAAAAATATCCTTAAAGCCTTCAGCTTTTTTAGTAGCAGAATAAAAATAAAACACAATTTTAATGCTACCCAGTAATACAAGAAATAACTTCCTGTTTCTGTTCCACCTTCAAAGTCCACAGTATGTTCTAGGAAGGCAAATCCTATGAAAAATTTCCAGACACTGTTGAGCCTATAAGGCAAAGATTTCCATCCTCCTCTAGCTGCAGCTGCATCTGCTGAATGGTCACTGTCTGAGATATGGGGCTGGTTAGCAAAGTCCTGGTATTTCAGTTGTTCAGGATAAAACAATTAATTGTGATTGAGACAAGTTAAGGAGTGTCAACACAAATGACTTAGCTGGTAGCTTCGAAGGAGATGCTAACTTTTGGCAAGGGAGTGGTGATAAGCTGCTAGAAGGAAGATAGCTCCATTGCTGGCACATCTACACCTGAAGAGGATGTGCACTGAGCCTGAAAGCAGTCTGCTCCCCTGGAAAGCCAGGGAGGGGGAAAAGAGGAGATGACTGTGCTTGCACTCACTTGGGCAGCAGGATCCTCAGGGTGATGCTGAAGCAAACAGCTACTGAGAGGACCACTGGGATGAGGTGGGCTCCAAAATGCCACCCTCACCTCATAGACAGCAAGGGGATTGGCTGCCACTATCCCTGGACTGTGTCAAAGGAGAGCAATTTCTGACATTGACAAAACACTCTCCAGATGGGTCCTTGCTGGAGACTGTGATGGAAGTGGGGGTGGAAAGAGCAAAAAACAAGTGAAGAAATGCTGTGAAACTATTGGCATTAGCTGCTAACAGCACAGGGCCAGGCACCTAAGTGATGACTCACATCTGACAATAAATACATGAATAGTTGCTGAAAGCTTGTTTGACTTTCACAAAGGAGTTTAAGCAAACATTTGTTTGTTCATTAGTCTTGAGCAACAGTTTTATGGCAGGAGATGCATTAAACCTTAACATATATCTGCAACTGAGATACTTGGTTGTTTTACAGATTAAGGCACAAAGCAATGCACACTGTTTACACAGAATGGCCTTGAAATACCTGTAATGGAGTGAGATACAGTTATTAGACACTAGCACTGTGAATCTTCATTCTCTTGAAGGTTAGTTGGGACACCATGTCTCTGAAGATAAAGCCTTAAAGGGCCTGGTTCTGCTGCTGCTTGTGTGCCTGCATCAACCTTCAGATTCCCTGCCTAGTTTTAAAAAGCAGATGAATGAAATCTGCTTCATGAATTAAATTATACTGGTGTATGGCAAAGTCATTCCGTGTTTCAGCTGGTGCTGTGGAGCACGTAACACTGCTCACAAACTCCTCAGGACAGGTCACAGCACAGACGGCTCTGTCCTCCATTGGGAAAATGTAATTTGAGAAGGAAAACCCTTCCCCAAATACCCTAAGCTGACAGCACTGTAGCCACAACAATTTTGTGTGTTAAAAGAAGCATACATCAGACCCCGGAAGGTATCTGTGTGTGGGCAACACCATCATTACAGCCCTTTTGTGCTCACTGTAGTCTGGGCCAGCTTCCTGCTGGCCCATGTCCTGTCGCAAGGTAGAGCAGCTGGTGGGCTGTGCTCAGGTCACTTGTTGAGCTCTGACTCAGGAGCTGTTACGGCAGCTGGAACTCAGGAAGAACAATCGTGCCTCTTTTGGTGGTTGCATGAAGAAAGTCAGTCTGAAGTCATTAAGAAAGGCTCCCTCCTGGAGGGCTGCTTTGTAAGATTTATGCTATGAAAGGCATTCCAGATAAAAGATGAACTTGGATCTATATATATTTGCAATCTACAAAACAGATTGGGAAGATGATGTAATCAAATCCTCAGTGATGTAACACTGACTTCATCATAATTACCCAGACTTATACCTATCAAAATGTAACTATTCTCAAGTGAACAAGTTACTCTTCACCCCCTCTCTCTGGGTAGTTTCTTTCCTGTGAGCCTTGCTGCACAGTGTAATGTTAGATATGATGAGGGTCAGCAATAACATAATTACAGACCTGAGGTAACCAATTTATGTGCCTCTGTGTCTTCACCTCATCTCACCAAATTGTAACATAAAAGGTTACGACGTGCAAAGCAAAAAGCCCAAGCTGTTAACTTCCTGAACTTGAAAATATTACATTCCTGAAATTATTGCAAGCGCAACATACTTGACATCCTACACAGCTGATATGAACGGAAGATAGCATGCAAATATTTCACAGTATAGTGGCACTATTATCACAATAATCTTATGCATGTATTTTGTGTAATAATGAAACCTGGAAAACAAGGAAACTTCTGTTTGGGGAGAAATGATGCTTCTTATCTTTCAGTATCTCTATACTCCCATGGCAGTGAAGAAACGGGTTTGTCACTGAAGCCACTGAACATTGACTGACAATATCTTCTATTTTCCTCCACCTTTCTAGATAGAAAATCTGTTCAAAATCAGCTCATAATGACCATGTTCTTCTGCAATCTTGGTGTGGGCAGTGCCAGCATGGAAGAGAGAGCTGAGAACACCATATGTCCTGCTGACTTCCCTACCATTAATACTTCGGGTGGCCACAAAACTTGTGGTGAGAAATAGTAAGACGTTTCATAGAATAAAAATAATAGTTGGCATCAGAGAGTTTATGGGTAGTCTCAGCCAGATGCTCAGTCTAGTGCTACATGCTGTGGAAGCACAGGAGAAGCTTTCAATGAAAGTTGACAGCATCAGTCAGGTCTATTTCTTTCTTTTGGGGCTGCATTACAAGGACTATAATAATAGGCCGTACTGGCTTCAGAAGGCCTGAGACTGCAAATTCTTTTGTGGCTCTTTTGTATTATAGCTGCTAGTGCTAATTTTATAGCTTAGGAAGCACAGAGGATGATACACTGTGCTCAGAAAAGAGGAAAAAGAGGAGCTCTCCCGTTTCCATACTTGAATACAACAGCAAAATGTGCAAGTCTCAGAAAAGTAAACCATCCTGAAAAGAACTTCTGCTCATTAAAGAAAATGCAACAACTTCTGGCATTCCCTTTTCTACCTTCTCTTGCTTCTTACTACATGCAGTTCCATATCTCTCAACATCTTTCTTTGAACTCTGATTCCTGTTTCTTAATTATATTCTCCCTGTATCAAACTGTCTCTAGAGATGGGCCAAAGGCAGGATATAAAGCTGAATAACCCTGAACTTGATACATGTGAATTTTCATTGAAATGTATAGCACTGGCAACGTCCACTTGCTCTTGCAAACATCACAGCCAACTCCATCACTCAGTAAGGTCAACTCTCATCTTCGGACAAGAACCTTTCTGTGCCTTGAATGCTGCTGTATCCAATAGCTGTGGCAGTCTATCCTCAGGACTCTTCATTCCCAGCAGTTAAACCCTCTGCATGCTCAGATATGAGTTTTACACAGATGTGCAAAGTCTTAAGATATAAAAATCTGGAAGTGACTTCTAGGCAGCACTTGGTAGGTGAGCTGATCAACTCATTGTCCTGGCACCAGGGAAAACTGGGATTTGCTGGCTGGAAGAAGATGAAGTGGTACAGGCAAAGACTGCAAGGAGAGGTTCCTGCTTCAGTAGGACCACACTCCATTTTCTCTGTAGTTATAAGAAAGGAGGAGCAGAGTGTCTTTTGGGGAGAGCCTAAAACTTGGAAAAAAGGGCAGCTCAAACAATGTAGATGCTTTCCTGAAGGAAGGGGATCTCAAACTACAGAGTTTAGACGAAGATCTGAAATTTGAAATTGAGAGTGTTTAAATGTTAGATGTTTATCTTATGTCCCTTGCTTTTCTGACTCAAAATATATTGATGCTTCCTAAAAAGTAATCCAGCTGGGTCCTGCTAGGAACAGATTCTCAAGTGCATAGTTTAAAAGCTGAAATGGCAATATTTAGAAACAGTTTGAGGAGGCTGCAGGCATGTCTCAACAGAGAACAGAGCTGGGTCTTAGCAAGCCTCAATCCTGTGAAGGATCGTGGGAGGGCAAGCCAGGAGATGGTCAGGCACTGTACCAAGTTAACTCTGCTACACCCACTTGCTTGTCATTTGCTTTGCAACTCAAGAAGGAAGGACTAATAGCTGAATAGGTGAAGGCAGTCATCCAAACAGGGGAGTAGCCTCCTTAGCCTCCTCCACTGGACTGTCACTCTTTTTTTCTTTTTGGTTTTGATGTCACTTAGCATTTAAACAGGTGGCATTTGAGTGGAATCAGCTTCTTCAAACACTGTACTGTATGTATTGAGTAACAAAAAGTTATTTCAAGGGCTGTGTTGCTATGTGATTGCAGGAACATCAGTGCAGGGAGAAATGTCACCAACAAGAGCCTTTGGAAAATAGAAAACATTTAGCTGTTGTGAGATTACATTTCTTTTCCTGTTTTTATTGTTTAGAAATATATAAAATGACTGTCATTTGTTTCTGCACTTTTGAGAGGTTGTGTGACTCACATTATGATTACAGCAAAAATATTGAAGAGGGAAAATATACATAACCCATGGTTAGGTTTAAACGTGGGTCACAAATAATCAGTGTTTATAGCACATTTAACCTAGGTGGTGCAGTACAGTTTTTTCAGTTTTTATTTAAGACCAAATATCCAGTGTTTTGTTTGGAGCAGTAAGTGCTCTACTGACATCAGCAAGGACAGGACTTGCCTGCTGAATGCCAAACAGAGTTTTGCTGAGCTCAACAGCCTGGAAGTTCACAAAACATGAAGCATTTCTTGCCATAATTAAACTGGAAAAAGCATTTGCTTAAAGAAAAAGTTTTAATTACAATTGGCGTTTCCAATCCCAGTGCTAGAGGCAGTTGTCTTACTGAAAATTGATGTCCTTCACGGCACTGGCAATAGACAAACCCAGTGGAAAAGCCCATAAACATGTTTCTAGGCAAATTTAATATTGGTTTAACCACTGGAGAAAGCACTTGGGTTGCTACCCTATTATTAAAACAGGTTGGAAATGGATTCACACACTTTCCTCTGCTGAGTTAATTGTCATATGGCTGGCATCACAGACAACATTTTTCAGCAACGTGGCCACCTCCAGCATTAAGCACACAAATGCCAATTGCAACCCAACTGCTTTTGGGTTCTGCTGCCCTTAAGAACATTTTACAGTTTATTTGTGATGAAAGACAATTCTTTCCTAAGAACAATAGATCTACTCATCCAAGCAAAAGAAGCGAAACTAGGAACCAGCTTTTCAACTCCATTTGAATTGTCAAATAAACTACCGAGTGCTTACTGTTAAGCAAACTTGGGCCCTATCTGAAGGCATGAATATTAGGAACTCACTCGATGCCACACATCAAAGGACTTGTGCCTGGCTTGAGCTGATGAGCACTTACACTTAGTTGCCAGCTCCAAAAACACAGATGAATGCTGTGGCTGAACTGTGTGCCACACTGCAGCCCTCAGCTTCATCCCAGGGGCAGCTCCTGGCAGTCTCTGCTGGGGCTCTGACACCAGAGGCAGCAGGTCAGGCCTGCCTCAGAGGAAAAGCATTTCTGTAGCCCCAAGTCCTGAAAAGGGGTCTGAAAAGGTCTTGAGCCTGTGAGTATACTCAGTATTCAGCCAAAATTAAAGAAAAGATTATTAGGTCTGTTATGTCCAGCTGTGGGATTCTAGGTGATGGCCAGAATAAAGTTGGGCGACAGTTTTAATCTTTACATTTACAGCTTTCCTCCCTGAGCCAGAGATCTAATCAGGACTGGAATTAATAACTTGTGATGCAACACATCAGATATATATCCATCTGATACAGCCTGACTGATTAAGTAGATGGGGTGAAGAGGTTTGGGGAGAGGAGGACTCTCAGTGCTCATGTTGGCTCCTCTCCCCATGGGCTGGACTCAGTGGCTCTCTGTTGGGAAGCACTGGGGCACAGAGCTAAGGCTGCATGCTGTGCAGGATGGTGCCCAGTGGGCACTGCAGGGAGGAGAAAAGGTAGAGAAGACTGACAGATCCCTAAGGGCACCCCCACACATTCCCCATCTTGACTTTTGTATGTAGGGGATGTTCTTTGACCTTTGGCTATCAATTTAAAAACAAAAGCCAGCAACAGAGAATTTGAGTAAAATCATTGGGTTTATACCAAATACTGGCCCAAGGGCAGGTAACTGGGATGTTTTAGGTCTCACTCACCCATTGGGTGTAACATAAAATATACAGTGTATATATGGACTATTTTACATTTTAAACAAATTTGCTGATGTGGTCTCACAAATTAAGAAGCAACATCTGTACTAATCATAATTCCTACAGAGCATATTTCCAAGTGAGACACGTGTAGGATTTTATCCAATCTGGCAATGGAACCAATTGTACCTGAGCTACCTGACCAGTAACAGCTGAGCAATCAGATAATGTGATGGATTAACATTTCTTATAAGGGATTTGGCTAAACAAATGTGATTGACAGAAAGATGCAAGGCAGGATCAGCCCACAGACTTGCTCTCTGAGACAAACAAACAAACAAATTACTCATGGCCCAGTTGTAATCTCACTACTGATCTCAGATGGATTTGGACCAGTATTGTAGCCTAAAACTGAGCTACGTTAGGAGAGAAATAGAGGTGAAGTCTCTATGTCCTATTGTCCCTTGTGACAAGAGTGTCCATTTTAATGTTTTGTTTATGTTTTAAAGAAGTACAGTGCCTGGACTCCAGCATACAGAAACAGTTTTGCAGTAATGTTCCAGGGACTGTGTTTGATACAGAAAAAATAGTAGATATCAGGAAGCAGGTTTCACTCATGAACTTCTGAGGGTAACTGTGAACCATAATGAGGAAAAATATATGAAAATCAGCTTAGATTATATTTTCAGCTGATGTAAACAGGTGTAACATCATTGCCACTTCAACTCATAATTCAGAAGACAATCTTCCAAATCTTTAGAGTTCTGATATTGGTTCAGTGTCATTTTAAACACTTTAATCTACAAACTTCTCCAGATAATTTTTGGGTTTGCTACAAATGCTATGATTTCTGCCCAGAATTTCAACAAAGTATTTCTACAGAGTAGCTAATCTGGACCTGGTATGGCTCCTAGCTACATGCATTTGAACTTCATTGATGGAATGAATTAAACTGGATTAAGCATATCCTGCACATTTTTGGCAGGGGCTGTTCTGCTGCCAGGGGACTGCTCTGCTGTGCTGCAGGAGTTCTGGCCCCTCTGCCTTGACACTTGCAGACAATTTATACTGTCTGTTTCACCCTTGGAAAGACTCACAGATGGTCTGCAATGATACCCCATATTGGTTTTATGATAAATGGATATCATGGTTGTGCTACAGTAAATGATATACTGCTTTCAAGGACAGAGGAGCTTCTGTAAGGTGCATCTAACACTTAGCCCTTTTTACTTTTCTTCATCTTTTTTTAGTTTTGTTTCATGCTGTGGAATTATCATCCCAGACCATTTGGATCTCTTATTTCTGCAGATTCTGTTACTTCGTCTATTCATTTTGCAGATCATATATCACAATCTTTATATTTGAAAATATGCAAAAGCAGCTTACATGTCTTAGGGCGGTTCTTCTGGGAGCAGAAGGGTTTCACATTGTTGGACACTAGCTCCACCTCACCTAATACCTCCTTCTGACTTACAGACTCTGCTTTGTATCTTGTTGAGTGGCATTTATATGCCTATAAAGAGGGCACAAATGCTTCTTTTGGGACATGTGATAGCTTTTCTTTTAAGGACATGTGACAACTCAAAGAGAAATCAACAGAAAATCATGTATGAATCCCATGGGAAATCAGAAGTATGCCATAGCCTGGCTCCTTAAGAAGCACAACAAGGAATAAACCCCAAAATAACTTTAAACTCTTTTGTCTTTACTATGGAAAGAGAGTAGTAATGACACAAAACTCATTGCATTAAAGAATATAAATACATTACCAAAATCAACCAGTATGTATGGTTTGCCAAGATGCTAAACAAAATCAGGTAAAGTCCAATATGGAAGAACAGACTCCCTTCCCTTCTCCCACAGGTGTTCTGTGGCAGCAAGCAGGATGAGGCAGCTCTTTGCCAGAAAAAACCCCCAACTCCACTCCTTCTCCGAGTCCATGATGGACTCTGCCAGCGTTAGGAGCCCCCTCCAACACCTCTGCTTGTGTGAAGTAATTGTTGTTCATGAAACAACCTGTGCCACAGTCTCGGAGGCATACATTCTGCTCAGGATTTGCTGTGGTCTGCAGTCCCCTGACACTGCCACACTGCCTGTGGGGCAGCACATGGAAGGTGCTGAGTTTGTCATTCCTGTCTAGGATCAGAAGTGCCCACAAAGTCTGCCAAAAGCAAATGAAGAGTTGGCAGAGCCCAGGGAGAGTGGAAGTTTATATGAATCACATCTTTATTTGTGAGAAGTTTGAGGAGGAACATGATGTCAGGTTAAAACATGTTCAGAAAGGAATGTAGCTTGCAGGACTAAACTGAAATTAATGTGTGCCTCTACAAAACCTGCTGCAGTTTTTGGCTGCTGTGACTGGAAAAGGGGAGAAAGGACAGTTCTAGAAATACAAAACTATAGTTCAAATGCTGCCAACTAACATTGCTGTGCATGCATGGGAGAAATAAGATGCATGAATATTCAGAACTTGAAGAAACCCATACTAACATTTTTACTGTGATTTTACACATTTTTTTCTAACTACATTCAGACTGCAAGATGCTCCTACTGTTATCATGAGCTGTAATAATTATAAAAAAGAGCCATGCTACTGAAAAATTACACTGCATTTTTTATGGCATTTTGCAGCACAGGAAAGCTCCCACAGTTGCTGTCACTTTATCTACCAGTAACTAAGAATTCTTGCTGGATTACTGTGTTTATTGTATGGATTACTTTTTTTTCCAAATATTTTCAGAGAGAAAGAGAGAGGGTGCTAGGGAAAGCTTCAGAGATATTACTATAAGGAAGTGACAAAAAGAGAGGGAGGAAGATCTTTCTCTTCATAAGAGATAATACAGTTTTCCCATTGAAATGAAGTTTTTTGTTTAAAGATAAAAGAAAATAATGCTCAGGTACTGTAACAGCACCCCTTACACATGTACAGGACAGTATGCGTTTAGTTGTCTACAGTGAAAAAAACCTGGGAAATGTGCACGAGACAATTGCTTTTCCCATCTTCTATCAACAAATCATAAAGGAAAACCCAGGTGCTGAAATCCAAGCCCAGTTATCTTTTCTACAGAATACTCTCTTCCTAAGTAAAAGCTTGCGCTCACTTTAAAAAAAAAAAAAAAAAAAAAAAAAAATCTGCAAAATGTGGGTTTTGAGCAGCTTGCATGAAGATATGGGCGTGCCCCTTTCCTAAATTTGTCCACATTAAACTTTGAAAAGGCTGATGTGGGAATGATCCACAGAAAGAAGAGCCTGTGTTTCATTTTGTCCATAAATGGAACTGGATGCATGGCACTGGATTATGTGGAATGCGCATGGGATCCTGCTTACACAGCCTGTGCACAAACCCCAAATGTTTGCAGGCGTAGTTGAAAGTGAGCTCTGCTCAGAGCGGATGTTTCTCTTCTGTATGTAATCCTACAGGAATGCCAATCATATTAGTAATTTTACATCACAGCAGACTGGTTTTGCATTAAAACTTTTCTGACGTGGAGAACACGGGAGAAGATGATGTGCAGGATGCCTTTCAGAAAAGCACTGTTTATCCTCTAGTTTCACCCCCTCTTATTTCTTCTTTTTTTTTTTAATACTGAATTTACCACGTGGTAGTAACTGGATGGCACATAAATGAGAACATTCATAATGCAGAAAACCTCACGTTGCTGAATACTGAAGTTAGTAGGCTGAAAGGATCTCAGAGGTCCTTTCCAACCTGGGTGATTCTGTGATCCTGTGATCCATTCCCAGAAAATCATAGCTATCTTTCCATTTGCAGAGAACAGTCTGTCTAGTTTTTCAGGGACCTTGGATTCAGTTCTGACCTTGCTTAAATCAGCTTTGCCTGTTGGACCACAATCCCAGTTTACAGCAGTATTTCTGAGAGGTTCATTCTTTCTCACTTGCATTACAGTTCAGCACAGTAAGTGATTTAAACTTTGTCTGATTTGATGTAGATATGATTTAGCAGATGTAGCAACATGCTCTGCTGCATTTCTTATAACTGTACTGCTGTTTCTCCTAAAGCAGGACATGTAGAATAGGACCATCTAAATAACTAGCACTATTATTGCTCTAAAAGGCCATCTGATTGGTGCATACATGCTAAAATTCAATTTCATTCTGAGCTCCTTCTCTGTCTTGATCAAGGAGCTGGAACACTGGGTGCAGGAGCACTTTCACAGCAATACTCTCACTTCAGCTGTGCAGGAACTGTGTAGTCATTTACTACACAATATCCCACCACTGAACCCTCCTGTGTACAGTTCCAGTTAGCTTCGGAAGGCACCAGTGTGGTGTAAAGAAGGGTAATATAAAATGAAGGTTTAGGCACCAAGCAATCAAGCCCATTTTCCCACTGCAGTTAAGGCTGAATAGAGAATCCTCCTTAAATTGCTGCACAGGTATTACAATGCCTGGTTTAGAACTACTCCTTCTTGCCCTCTGCCAGTGAACTACACCCTTTCCTGAAGCACACCTGAGCTCACAGCAGTTGAGCACACAAAACCTCCTGTGAAAACTCCCAGCAAATAAACACTGTATACAGTAATCCAGGAGGAATAAACCTAACAGTTACTGCTTGATATTTGAACATCATTTAATGAGTGCCCAGAATTCATCTGTAAATGCACATGGTTAATTTAGGGCCTGCTATTCATTAATTAGAGGCTTACTGGCAAGTGCCATTGAGCTATCTGCAATGTTTAAGGTTACATCAAGCCCAAGTAAATGGCTTGCTGATAACAAGATGCATCCATCTTCATTACTTGGCCACTCCTGTCTGAGTTTGCTCTGCTTCCTGTAAGGGCTATGTCACTTGGAACTGAAGAATTAAACTTTTATCCAAACCAGATTCTGCACTTTCACCTCTTTTTATTCCTTGAGTAGTTCCAATTTATTTTACTTAAATGACATTGGATTACCTAACATGGAGAGGAGCAGTAACTTAACGTAAAACAGTCTGCAGATCTTTAGTTCTGGGATAGAGTGTTGCAGTGGGTTAACATTTATAGAAAACATTACATTTGTATTTCATCTGATACTGGTCTCGGTGTAAAGAAAGAGTTTCTCATCTTTCTTCTCATAAGGTTACAGCTTAGATAGGATAAAACCCCAGAAAAATACAGGAAATTAATTTTAAATCTGAAGAATAAATATCCCTTTTTGTTAAAGTTTACTTTTGCAATGTTACACTCTCAAAATATATATCATTTAAGGCAATCATAATTCAAGTGAAGTAATTCACAAACAGTATAAAGACATTTCCACGCAAATCCTCAACTATACACATGTGTCTGTGTGTGTTAATCCAGGGCAAGACTGCAGCTGGTCTTTCCCTCCTTTCTATTAAACATTCTCTATTTTGAACAATAATGCTACTGCCTGGGTCTAGGGAGATGGAGCTGAACCTAATCTACAACTTCTTAAACTCACTGTTCTCACTTAGAAGTACAAGAACTTAAACTGGGAAACCAACCTCTTCTGGCAGATGGTCTTTTTAAATAGCTGCTGCTAGATACCTGTAATGCTACCTGGCATGATTGTTTGCCACATCAGGGTGCTCACAGGTACTGACTTTTGCTCTCATGAGCCATAGTTCAATTTTAAGCATCACTGCTTGGGATAGGTAATTGTAATCACAGCAGAAAGAAAGATTTGGGATGCTGAAGCTCAAACTGTGTGTCTATGTACAGAGGGAAGAGATGGAGAGGGTGGTTGCTGCAATGACAGCTCAAGGGAAAGTATCAGAAAACCCTTCTGCCATTGAGTTGGCACACTTATCACAGACTGGCAGTGTAGATGGCAGGTTTCACTGAGGAAAAGCCTTTCAGGGTGTTACTGCCAGCTGGTTCAGAAAGTGTGTATACTTTTCTCACATGTAAGCAAGTAAAGGAAATGTCAGCTGAGAGAGGGCAGGCAGATTCAGGGACCACGACTATGGCCAGTGCAGCACTGACCCTGCTCAGCCAGGCCAGTGACACCGAGCGCACCACTGACTGGGGGGTGTTGTACTGCCAGTGGGTATCCACCCCCCACACCACCTCAGACACAAAGAGCTGTGTGAATAACAACCTTGGTGAATAGCAACTTTAACATTTACAATCAAATTCTAGAACTTGTACTCATGCATCATTCTTCCATTAGCCTGCATCTTCGTTAGATAGTAAATGAGAAAATAAAACTGAAAGGGTGGGGAGAAAAGATAAAGCAGACATAAAGCTTGCTTTGTAACATTTAGACACAAAGTTATCTACATTATCCATGATTGAAACAGACAATCTTAAGCTGAGTATTTCTTAAATTTACCAGAAGGATGACCTGGACTCTTGAGGTAAGTGCTCTTTGAAGCTAATGTGCTACTGTACAAAGAAAGCTTTTTTTCCCTTTGAAAAGATAAAGCTAATATTGTGGTGACACAGGCTACAATGCTGCCACTGAAATGGAGGTCAAAGCTGAAGGTTCTTTGCTAGCAGAAAGATAGATTGAGGTATTTAAAAATTTTCTTGTATTATTATTATTCAAACAAAAAATCTGTTCTAGCATCCTAAGCTATACATGCAGGTCTCTGGATAGGAAACCACACATCTGTCCAATTTCTATTATTCAATATTGCATTAAAAAAATTAGAGGAAGAAAAAGAAAAAACTTTAGGTATCCTCAGGTCAAGGCGATTTTTGAAAAGGTTAAAAGCTGTTCAGAAGGGCTACAGTATCCATAAAGACAAATGAGATTATATTTAAAGACTGATGGAGAAAAGCAATAATTGAGATAAAATACTACTGTCTCAAAAGGGTTTAGACTGAGGAAATGCTGATATAAAAGCAAAGAAATTGAAAGACTTACAGATCAGCCATCACATCAAACACTGCAGAGAATTTAATTAAATTTGCAACAATTATGTTTACTTTTCATGTTTACTAGTTTTTTTACTTTCTTCTACTATTGTTCAGTTAAATATTTTTCTAATAAATTGGGGAATATTGTGATTGTATGTCTCCCAAACACGAGCTGTCAACTGCTGACCCCTCTGTTCCCTGCCTCTGTAATGTTAGAAGCCTTTGCCCTGGAAAGAGTTACGATGTTTCAATCAAACACATTGTGAAGTTACAAAACCCACAACATGATCTGGATGATGACTGTTTGGATACACTTATAAAATATATTTTAGAACCCCCCAGGGAACAGAGACTGGAAAAAAAAAAAAAAAATCACAAACATTACTCTCTGCTGTTGGCCACTAATTGAATGAGTAATCATTACTTGAGATGAGTGTTGAATGTGAAGCCTGCTGTTAAGGTGTACGGTAAATAAAATGCACAGAAGTCCAAAACCACAAAATAGCTGGGTCAAAGCATCACTGAGGCCCTGAGACACAAGCCATAAAAGTATCCTGAGCACAGGATCTCTTATTTTGCCCACATAATTTTGATATTGCAACCTACTGAGAAATTACTATATGGATTTCAAACTCTTCCCTTTCCTCTGCTGTGACTTTTACCCAAGATTTACTCAGTCTCAGAGGCTGTAGTAATTATTACCAAAGGGAGTTGTGATAGAGAATTGTTTCAAACCCAGCCAAAAAAATCGCACCAATAGCCACTGAAGAGCTGAATTTGTCTTTTCTGCCTGTGATTCAGGAGCCTGTTCACGTGCTGGGACACCTACAGTCTCTTGATAGATCCAAACAGTTTCTTAAAAACTGAGGAATATGACAAGCAGGTTGTCTAGAATATTAATGCCCAAACTGCAACACACAGGCCAGTTGACAGTGGTGCAAGGTTTGATGCAGAGCTAAAAGCTCTTTGCCTCTCTCCCTCTTCCCAGTGTCATGGATGGCCCTTGCCACAACTCCTGCTGTGTGAGAAGCAAAACCAGAATGGGAGCACACAGGTTAGAAAACATCTCACAATGAAAAGCTCACTGAACGTCACCATTCTGTGTATGCAAAGGATTTGTAAATGGAGACTGACTTCTCTCATGTTAAATCCCCTCTCCCTTATTTTTTAAATTGATACTGCCATACATATAAACTAATTTTCACACAGATGATACTACTTTGTGTTTTGTGGATTGCTCAGGATCTCTTCTATTTGAACATCCTGTGAATGGCCCATTTGCAGCCTGCAGGCTGTGTGAGTGGCCTCCTCAGTCACTTGGGATTTATTCTGCCCACTTACTAAAAAGCCAGAAACTTTGGGACAGTCATAATTAGGAGAATTACAACAGGTGAAAACAAAATTGTCCACTGTAAGTAAAAAATTTTCAGAGAAGACATTAATTTAAAAATGGTCTGCAATGTGCTTGAGAGAAGCTATCATGAAGAGGTTCCTGGCTGTCTGAGCAATGTGACGAAAGGACAGTCATGCCATGAATTCACCATCTGCGTTGGAAAAAATGTTTGCACATTCCTTTTTATATTATTTGTATCTGTTTGTGATAGGCTTTTCTTTGTTACCTTTTGTGAAGGTGTCCAAGAGCTTGGCTGAAGGAAACTTCTTTTATATTAAGGAAAAAAAAAAAAAAAAAAGTTGTTAAAATGACTTTCTGAACTTGCATGCTTTGTTTTACTTCAGCCCCTGGGGTTTTCAAACAGGTGAGTTACCATCTACCAAAATCATAAAAAAATAAAAATGATACAGAAAAGAGCTATGAAACATATATCAAAAGAAGGAGCAAACCAAGAAACAAATGTGCAGGTCTGTAAATTATAATTTTAATTTGGGACCTATGACACCTTTGACAATGCCTCTTTATGTCTCTCTCTATTGTCTCTATTTATATCATGGCATTTTTATTTACTGTTCATCAAGCAAATAAGGTCTGTTCCCAGCACCCAGAGTGCCAGGCTACAGCACTGCTTTAAGTCTCCTTGTAGTGATTCAGCCACAAATGAACTAGTCCTGCAATGAGATGCTCTTTATTCTCCCTCAAAGATCCAGAATAAAGAAACTCATTGCTCATGCTACAATTTTGATAACCTAACTGGCAGAAGTTATTCAAATTTTAAGCTTCTAAATGCAGCAAGATCAACCTGGCCATCCACATAAATAATTTTGACATGATAAGTATGTGAGTGCGATGATAACTGATAAGTGAAGCAATTACCTTGCTTTTTTGGATTATATTAAATGAAGATTCTGATAGAGTAATGAAAAGAGACAAAGCAGACAAAAAGGTGACTGTAGAGCTTTTGGGCACTGTGTTATCTCTATTATACCATATTGAAATAAAGAAGCTATCACCAGTCATGCTTCCTATGTAACTTCTAGCTTCTAACAGTGAACAATGAATAAATTGTCACAAGACAGTAACTGATAAATTGGGATTGGCAGTGCTTTTTAAAAGTGTAAATAAACTTATCAGCCCCCTCACTCTCCCTGAAAGGCAGTACAGTTTGCACAGGATCTTTTATAGTGGTATGTTGTAGCTTGCTAGGTCTCTTTTCATTTACCCACCTCAATTGTCCTTTGTTTGGTCACCAGTTTTAAGCAGCCAGTTCAGCATGAGAGTTTACTCCAGCACGAGTATTCTTTCTGTGGTGTGCTACAGAGCACTTTGCTTTTGTCCCTATGTATTTTTTACTTTGGCTGTTATCCTCCTTTCCTAATTCCTGCCATTCCAATTAGAAGCTGCTCTAACTATATGTTTTTATGCTGGCTTTTATTGCAGGCAGAGGCATACAAAAATATAAATAGCACCTCCAAGCAAAGGTGCCCATTTCTTAGTTTCTAACAACAACTTTGCAGACATTGAGTACCACATAGATTAATTAGACTTCTCCAGAACTGTGCTATTTCTTTCTGAAGTTGAACCCTGATTCTGTCTGAGATTTTGCTACTGATTTTGACAGGATCTGGCCCAGCATTCTTCTTGGAGGGGGATCATGTGCTGAAATTGATATTTGTGCATTGCATCCTTTCAAGACAAAGCATAAGTGGAGGGGGAATGTCATTGCCTAGTTAAAATTAATTAAGTAACCTAACACTGTACATCTGGGGAGAGGACAGAAGGGGAAAGGAAGTTCTCCTTGTTCTCTGTTTACCATTTAAGCCCTGCTTCATGCTGCAATAGCATCACAGTGCTGTTACTAAGGCCTTCTGTGCTCTGCAGCCAGCTGGGCCTAAGGGCAGTGACAGAGTTCCTGCTTTGGGCTTCGTTGCTTTGGGATGACTGCTGTATTTTATCCGTGGTTAGAAACTTGTCAAACTTATAAAATTCTTTTGATTAGTCATGCCTACACTGGACAAGGCAGGGAGTTTGGATATCTTAATGACACCATGATGGAATTTTAGAAACCTAGTACAGCACAGGAAGCAGTTGAGAATTTTGGAATGGAGAATGGACACAACTTCCTTCTCTGATGTCAGGAACAACAGAGGGGATCTGTAATCCAGCAAACTGACAGCAAGCATCTGCCACCCTTCAGCTTCCCACCCTGATATCAGCAGCTGAAAATCTCTGATAATGAAGGCTGAGCATACTGACAAACTCTAGTCCCCACTGAGTGGCTCTGCATCGCCGTTATTAGACTTCAGGATTAATGCTCCACAAGGGTGTATTGTTCTTGCATGTTGTTTACTTATTCAGAGTTTTTTTGTTGGAAGGCAGATCACAAACCAAATTTTACTTCATGAAAGTGAAAGTCTGTTTTTCCTGCTGCTTTATAGGAGTTAGTGGATTATGTGGTAAATTCTATGGCTGCAAAACTGCATTTAAAATAAACTCAACGTTAACTACTACCTATTGTTCCACAGGATCAATTGCTCAGATCCATCTCCCACTGAAGTCAATGTTAAACCTCACACTGAATTCAATGCTCCTGCTACTTATTTCAAAGGAAAACATTTTAATTGACTTGGAACTATCCAGGCACACATACATCTTGCCTATGTAAACACATTATTGTTCCTGTTATCCCCACTACCTGTTTCCACTCATAATGTTTCTTTACCTCTACACTCAGTCTACACTAAATCAGTAAAAACTTTTATTCTAATGATATTGGGCTTTCCCAAAAGTTCAATTTTCAAGTTTGGGAAAGTATGACAATGCATTACCAGTCCTCTGGGTGCTAAAAGAGAATGCAGCTTGGCTGGGGGAGAGACCATCAATCAGGGTAAGCAGAACTGTCCTCCCCCAGGATCTTGTCTGTCTCTCCTCCTCCCTGCCTCAGTGGTGCTGGTACAAGTGCTCACCTCACCCCACTTTGGCCTGATCAGGGAACTGAACTGGCTAGAGAGAAATCTTTCCTCTGGGATGGAGTTGGTTTCCAGCACTATCAGTGGCTTTATCTGTCTCAGCTATGGAGCCACACCAGCTGCAGTACCCATACAGGGTAGGCAGGAGGAGGGCAGGCTGAGGGTGGGAGGACATATCCCTTTTGACAGCTATCTGCTGGTTTGATGACCCGATTGAAGCCTTACAGCCTCAGATCAGATCACACTTAGTCCCTGGGAGAACTCTGCTGTGAGGAAGTGGAATGCATCTAAAGATGGGATAAGAGGAGTAAGTAAAGGAGTATCTTGCTTCCTTTATCATCAAAACTCTAATGAACCTACCAGGTATTGTACTGCGTCACACACCTGAGCTAGGATGCTCTGTACAGACTATGTGAACATTCTTTTTGCTCTCCTGAGGTTTGTCATGCCATACCTTGGCTGCTACCTGTACTATCCTCACACACTCAGCACTGCACAAGACCTGATCAGGCACCCTGAGCTGGGTGCTACCAGCACCATTGAGAGTCCACACTCTTCCCCATATGTTCAGAGCAATTTTCCTAGCAGTTGCCCAGAATGCCAATGACGTACAACCTCTAGCAGACACAGGAATATGAACAAACGTAAAAATAACACATTTTAAATTCAATTTGCTGGCATCAGTTTATAATCAGGTAAAGAGCCTGTATGGGTTTTACCAGTAGAATTGGGCTTATGGCAGCTTCCATTTCAAAAGTACCCATATGACTTAGAAATTTCCAGTCTCAAATATAAGAGTATTAGGAGCATAAATATCCTTGCTTTGCAATGAAACCCAGACCCTAGAGTCACCACGTTGCTTTCAGAAGTCTGTATTTTGCCCTTGAGAAATTGTATTTCCCCAGTCTATTTTCTACTGAGACATGGAACAAACAGAATTACTATGCTATGAGAGTTTATTCTCAAAAACAAAAACAAAATTTTAAAAAATCCCATGATTTGCTAGATCCTGTTCATGATCAGTGGTACAATCAAGGAGAAAGACTAACTGCCTTTTCTTTTTGGGAACTGTGGAATGCAGGGAATGGACAGATAGAACAGGGTGGAGGTTGTTTGCAATGCCATAGATTAGATCAACTTCTTGTCACCTAACACAATCACAACACTTTCATCTTCACCTTTAGCCTTTTTGGCCTACAAAAGATAAGAAGGTAGACCAATTATGTGGACTTGGAGCTGTATGTCTGAGTGATGGTATCAAAACTGAGAAAAGAAATGTCTTCATATGTGCAGATTTTTCCTCAGACACTTCCCTAGTGTTGGCAATTTCTTTTCAGACTGAGCATATGTTGCAGAGGAGTAAGGAGCAAACCACTTATACATGTTGCTCTGGAATAGGTATCTCTGCAATACTAGGAATCCCTAAAGAACACTGGACTCTCATGACCATCTATAAAAGTATGGCTGATACTCTTTCACCTCACACTTATTCAAATCCCATTTTTAGCCACTGTTCATACACATACTTTTTAAAATGTATATTGTACATGTCTGAACTGCCCAAGTCTGCTACAATTTCCTACACAGCTTCTCTGAGAGCCTTACTTTTTAGTGAGGATGTTCATGCATTTTAGCATCCTTTGTCCTCATCAAAAGTATCCCAGATGCAGCAGGATGCCAAGTCCTGCAGAGCAGAATATGCTGTAAGACTTCAGAGCTATGTGGGTGAAGATGCAGGTTGAAGGGTGGGAACTGCAGATCAGCTGGCTGCTGAGCTGGTATTTTCCCCTTGCTTTGCACGGGAATACTGATACATTACTTTTGGTCTAGTGCTGTAGTAATGATCAGATATGTACAGTGAGATGTTTGGTATTGATCTATTCCTAATCAGAAATCAAACTAAACATTCTCTTATGACAAAGTGTAACTAACCATTTTGTTAATTACTGTAATTATCCTCCCCATATTTATTTTGACAGTAGTGTCAGTAGCAGAAAACTATGTCCTTAAATTGCTGTTGCGTATTATGAATTACAAATTCATACATTTTTTACAAATTTATATTCTCCTTTTAGCAGCATGTTTTCCAGCAGACAGCTTTTCAGAAAAAAAAAAAGGCCATCTACTTGAAACCTGAGTTAGGAAGGTCACACACAGAAGATTAACTACATTGGACCTAATCAGCATCACATTTGACCGAATGCAAAATTCTTTTCCTTTCCTCTCCTGGGTAAGGTTCTTTGGACACCTAGATGTCATTATGAGATGGAGCGAGTGGGGGGAAGAAGAAAAATAAAGAAGAAAAGGAAAAGAAGAAGAGGAGGAGAAGGAAGAGGAGAAACCCAGAATGGTTTGTAATAGTCACTGACACATAGGTGGCCAAGGGGGGACAAATGTACTAAATGTGACCCGTTAACTTCTACAACGAGTTTCACCCACTTAAAAATATCACCTTTCTCTCTTTATTGAGTGGTGAGAAGAGTGAGAATACACAGAGGCAGCATGACACATCGGTGGTGCTCTGGGACTCCATACTGGGTTTTATTTTACCTTATCCCAAATAGGTGACATAGAAAGGAGAGGTGGTTAAGGCCAGAAACCTTTGAAAATGTTGAAATTCAAGTGGGAGCTCTTCATATGCTTTTAAAGCTGGAATCAGACCATCTGCTCCGTGCTTCATTTAGCAACTTCTATTCTTAACTAAAATACTTTCTGAGCCAGCTGCTTCAGCACTGCAGTTTCTACTTTCTGCCCAGCAGAGCTCAACCTCTGGGTAGGATTTACAGAGCTTTTAATACAGTGCATTGCCCAAGCAAAATTGAGGTTCTCTTGCTGGGACAAGGTTTACCAAACGGCAAACAAGACATGTGGCACTAATAGGAAGATTGCTTGCATTAAGGTGGGTTTGTATTTTCATGTTGCATCTCCCACAAGGAAAAGGTGGGAGTTAAGAAGAGAGGGGCTGAGCCACATGTGACCTCAATACGCTTACTGACTGCCTCTGTGATTTGTACTTGTAGGGCCTGATTGGTCCTGAGCAGAATTCTTTGTTTCTTGTCTGTACATGAACTCCATTTTCGAATGACAGAACAGGGGAGCAAAGCCAGCTCACTAAATTGTTTCAGCTGATCCATACCCTTCGTATAATGGAGTGACAGAGTTAACTGAGTTGACACCTCTGCTGTGATAGTATAGCACACCTGTGTTTCTTAAGGGGTAATGACGAAGGTGGTCAGTAATTGGTCCAATACTGAGCATTTGGTTAACCTCCTAGTTTGCTTGTAGAAGTAATTCAGTCACTACACAAACAAGTAACCTAGTTTAATCTCCTTGATGAGAGATTACAAAGGAATGATGGGCAGAAGTGGCATAAAATTCCAAATGCCATATCTATTTTCACTCACTGACAACAGAGCAATATCAGTGAGACAAAGATTAGTAATCAGAGAAAGACATTATTTCTTAAAAGCCAACTTTTCTCCCTGGTTTAAAATTACAGTGAAGCAGATCTTCAAAAACAAAATAAAAACTTAATCACTGTGCTATCCCAGGGATGGATTTCTGTGGTATGGATCTATAGGAGGTGGATTTCAAAATTAAACAAAGCCACATGGAAATGACTGTGGTGTTCATATGTAGGGCTATACATACTGTGTGTACTTGGCTGACTTGGGAACAACAAAAAAAGACCAGACCTAACCACAAAAGGATGAGCAAACTTGACTGTACTGAAATGCTGATGTAGCTTGTGATACTCAGTGAGCTTCTAGAGTCACATGGCAAGATAACAAGTTCAGCTGCTGTTAAAAAATTATAATTTTAGTCCCCATTACAGATAAAAGTTTGAAAAAATGACTGAATTCACACATACTGTGTATTCTGTGTATACCTTGTATACACACTGTATGCAAACACTGAAGAGATAAAAAGAGCCAAAAAGGCACTTAATACAAACCTCATAATTTAGTTTCATAATTTTAGGGCTTCTGAATCATGGTTTTTGAATGCATGGGTTTGGCAAAATACCATCATCATAACTAAGCAACAACTTAATAAATAAATCTAGAGGCATTAACAAGATGTGGAATGTAATGTCAATAAGTAATAGGAAGGAAATTCAAATAATGAATAAATTTGAAGGAAATTATAATTTCAGAGATATATCATGAATAGAGACAGAAGGAAGGGCCTATTGCTTAGTTACTCTCCTACCTTTATGCATAGCAGAAATCTTCCATTGATGTTAATTGATCAGGATCAAGCCAGCATTGGGGACTTTGAAAACACATACCTTTAATATATTTAGGTATTAATGGTTATTAATAATTTACTTGGGTTAAATAATCACTGGCACTTGGGATATTCTTTTGCAAGGGAAAATGTAAATGAAGAAAAGTGTAAAAAAATCTATTAATTAAAATATTTGGGATCATCAATGGGCTGAGAGTAACCCTCAATGTGAAACTTCCCCAACGTGAAAAGCATCTCAGTGCATTTCTAATTTTTTTTTTCAAAAAATATGTATTGCCAAAAAGAGAAGAGGCATGAAATAACCATGCACAGACAGGGGATATGGAATCCATCCCTGACCAGACCACAGTTGTGTGGATTTCACCTAATTCTACCAGCTCTGCAAACTCATTGGCATTTCTGCTCTACTATTCCCCTTTTTCTTGGACACCAAAGAGTCTATTCTAGGCTTGGATCACTGAAACCTAAGCATGACCAATCTCAAGATAAAGAATACCTGACAGCCTGACCTGTGTGTTCTGCCATCCCAGGGGGTAGCAGAGGTGGACACCTGCTTCATCATCCAGCAGCACCCAAGAGTGTTTTAGGGCTGCTCATGGTTCACTCCCTCTCTCTTGCAGCTCTTGAGACTGAATTCCCACAAGGATGGTTAATAATCCTTTTCATTCCAGTCCCTGTTCCAGTCTCAGTCAGTCGCAGTGAGAGGCTTGTTACTCATCACATCACCTCCCCAGGCAGGTCCTCAAGGTGTCACCACCAGCTCTGTGGAGGCAGATGTGCCACCAGGCAGCTGAGCTGCTCTAATGCAGTCAGCCTCTGTGCCGCACAGGATTTCTCATTTTCACCACTGGCTTATGAGTGAAACTTCCCAACTTTTGCTGTTGGTCTTTCTTTCTCCATATTTTCATCAACAGACCTTTACCTCCTTTGCCTGCCCTTTCCATTTTTTAGAAAACAATTTCTCTTTATTGGTTGTATGATTCAATAAAGGTATTCTCTTGGTAAGTATGAAAGGTCTCTTTCTTCTTGCCACTGCAATGTGCACTTCTGCAGCTTACCATTGCCATGGCTTCCGCTTCAAACTATCATCCTTTAAGGTCACTTGTTTCCTTACACATGCAGTCAGGCCCGACAATAATTTAATGACACCTGAACAAGTTCATATCAAAATTACTCACAATGAGATCATAAACAGTTATTAAGCAAAAGAAGAAGAAAGCAAACATGTTTCTTTTTGAGAAACCTGCACCAAAGATATTAGTTAAAATGTTAAAGTATATTAACCAATTAGATAAAACCCTTTCATATTACCTTGCTTCCTTTCAAACACAGCATGGGCTATTTTGTCTGTGAACTCAAGTGGAACAAAAAGCTGCAGAATGCAATTTGTGTCAGGAGCCGGACTGCAGAGGGACAGCTAATTCTAATTAGTGCAAATTCCCCACGGGCCAGCGAGAGGCCTCGCGCAGGAGCCGCTGCCAACGCCGAACCCTCAGCCCGCAACAGGTGGGCAGGGGCACCCGCCCCGGCGACAGCTGAGGGCAGCCCCTTCGCCAGACACCCCTAATTACTGGTGTGCACATCCAGCCTTTGAATGTGGTGTCTTTTAAGATAGTTCTGAACTAAGGAAGACTGGATCTTCTAATTGGTTAAAATGTCGGGGGTGGTTAATCGGTTAAAGTGTTGGGGTGTTGCAGTGCCGGTCTCATGCCATACACGCGGCCTGAGACTCTTTGATGATCAGAGCAAAAAGGGTAGAGCAGGGAAAAGGAATTACTGGGGGGAAAAGTCTTGGCTGTCTGATAAAACTGGTATTCTAGTGAGCACGTCCCTAATGCAAAGTATTTCTGCAACTTATTAATATTTAACATTTGATGCATATTAGAAATATTCTTTTAAAATTCTGTCATCGATTATCAGAAATAATGGTGGGAAGGAAGGCACGAGTCATTAACCTAACTATCAGACTTCCCAGCTAAGCCTCATTTTGAACTGCTTTGTCTAAAGCAAACTCAGGGTGAGACTGGCAGCCTGGTTTCAAGCCTGCCTTCCGTCAGACCTGCTCCCATTCATGAAAACTGTTTCTGTGAGAGCACGGCCAGCCCTGATGAGAGAGGCAGCCCTCCCACCCTGCCCACAGGAGGGAGGGGAAGGGAGAAGATGCAACAAGATTTTACACAGCATGCCAGTTAGAAATGGTTTTTTAAATAACTGAGCAATGAAGTATACTTCACACAGACTCGGATTATCTCATTTGCAAAGTTTTGTAACAGCTAAACACCTGTGAAAAACTTAGTTTTAATCCTGATGATTATGCAAGGAACATGCTTAGCTATTAGGAATTTCAGTGACTGGGGGTCTGACACATGAACTGTTAAAAGTGTTTCACTTGACTTGCTTTTCTCCAGTTGCTAGCCGACAGGAAGATATGGCAGAAGGAGAACTAGTGAAGCCTCCAAGGAGCTCTGCTTTCCTCGCTTCCTGGCAGGCTGATGCTTCAGAGGAGTGCCAGAGCTGTCCTTGTGTGCTGGTGCAGCGACCCAGCACAGGCTTCTGTGTGTGCTCTCCTCGACACTGCCCAGGCTCGTGTATTTTATCCAAACGACACCACCAGCTTTGCTCAACAGCTATACTGTATGCCTTCATTCCTCTGAACTAAGGGCTTTAGATAGGGACTTTAAATAAAACTTCATCTTCATTTCACACCAGTCTTAAACTAACAGGGTTTTTACTACATTTACTTTTACTGCACAATACAGCTAAAAACACTCCAAGAGTGGTGCGCCAACTACAACTTTGTCACAAGAATGATTTTATTAAGAAAATGCCTCCAATATGACCTCATAGCACTTTCCAGTACTATTGTTTGGGTTGCACCAGAGGCTAAAATGTGGCTTCTTTAATAACACATTTGCATAAGCTGATCTGAATGATTCCTGTGTGATGACATTACTCCAGGGTTGGCCTGTCATCTCAAAAAAGCCTGAGGTGTTAGTCCCAAAGAGATCAAACTCAAGAATTAACTAGTCTTCATAAAGCAGGAACATCTCTACAAGCAGTAAAACAAATGATTATCATTTCTTTTTGGCCATGGTCTATGCCAACCTAGAGAAAAACAGAGCTTTCAAACACTGACAATCTGGTATATTGAAGTATGACCATTATTTTTTATTTTCCACATTTTTGGTCCAAAGACAGTTCTGAGTAATTGATTCCCATAATGAGCTATGGTTCGTTAGTCAATTTAATTTATAATTGAATTGGATGGATGTAACTCTGTGTAAAATTGTCTCTGAAGAATCTGTTTTGTTCGTCTGTTCAACTTCTGACAGGGATGGAAGAAAATCTAAATTATTCCCTCCTGCAAGAGGGAAAAACTCGGAAAGTCTCAGCTTCCCTTGTGAAATTAAGAGGAAAAATATTTTTAATAGTTGCCAGGCAAAAATTATATGGCTTTACTAAAATCTATACAACCCTGACAATTAACACATTAATGCCTGGAACGGTGGCTTAAAATGAAAGTCAAAACATGAGGAAATGTATGAATCAGCAGTCTTGGCTGAACAGCCAAGGAGATTACTCCTATCCACAGACATTTACTAGTAAGTCATATCTTACTTCTTTGTTAATAGTGGAAAATTTACTTCTCCCTGCTTTTATACCCATATTCTAATCATACAGCTTCATTGGGAAATGCCTGGTGGGAAGAATCAGACCCAGTCGGTTAAATTTTCCTTCTGTTTACAACTTGGAAACCCGGAGTTGCTCCCACTGCCACGAAATGCAGGAGTGCACTAAATTCAGTTTGCTTTTGTAAAGAGATTTGGGAATCACTGTTTTACTCCCTGTGGGCCCTCTCTTGCCATTGCAAAGTTCATGAAATAACAGAGAAGTAGACGAGAATGACTTCTGCTTGAGAGCAGCAGCAGGAAAGTAATACCTTGTTTTAGGATTTTGAAGATGAATGTGAGGTTCCATTTTTATGTTAATTTGGCCCTGGGGTTCCTTGGTCCTCAAGGTCCATGCAAACCCAGTTTCATTCCTGAGAAAATACTCAGGTTCCCATCATGTGCTGAATACACTTCCCTCCTATTTTTTCACATCTCAAAAGAATTACTGAGTGTCTCTGTCTCTACTACTGGTCTTAGTAAGATGTAGCAGTATTGAAAGGTACATTTAGCTTATAAGGAAAAGAAAGTGAATGAATTCATTCAATATTTGTATTTTTCTGTAAAGAGATATAGCTACTTGTCATTGATTGTGTGTTAGCAGACATATGCTAACAGTAAAAGAATTGCTACACTATTATGTAAGTGTAGTATTTCTTATAAACTAGACCCATGCAAAAGCAAAATACACATTCCCTGCTTGCCTTGCTGCAAAAATACAGTGTACTGAGAAGCATTGCAATGGGATAGGTGATGATGATCAGCTATTATCAGTCCCAACAGGCACATATTTTTTTCTTAACAGCCACAGGACTGCTGCTCTGAAAGCCAGGCACAAGGTTTTTTTAGTTCAGAACATTTCACATTGCTTTTTAGAGGCAGGCATGACACACGGCTGCACAAACTCTTATGGCCTCCAGTTAAGGGGTCACTTAACAACCTCATTTGTCTACTTTTGCATCAAGTCCCCAATAAATTCTGATGGGCAACAGGCTCACAGGCTCCTTATGTTATCCAGATAATGTTGGGTTTTTTCCTTTTCCTGTAACAGTAATAGTAGAAGTGTTGTGTCCAATCTTCATCATATTTCAGAGTTTGTTTATAATGTTTCTGACCTTTTTTTCCATTAGCAAGTATTTGCTCTTGCAGAAGGCATATGAGTCAAGTTCAGTGACTGGTCACACCTACCTGCCTTTGATGAAGTGTATGAAGTTGTAAAGGTGGAACCAAGGAGAAAATTTAGCTTAATACACTACTTAAGAGTTATCATAAGCTGGTTATTTCTGGGCTATGCTATATGGCTGTAAAAGCAGAAGGAGGCTGGATATGTCAAAGACTGTTCTTATTCTTAATTACTACATTCTGGCTGAGAAATTCTTTAATATAATTCTTTAATATAACTAATTTTTAGCACTGCAAATGCATGGAAGACAATGAAAGTTGTTTCTAAAAAATGTTAAAGCTGACATCAATCATTTATACATAATGCACAAAGCAATGAGGGCAAACTCTTCAGAGCAGATAAGAGATGTCACAGCAAACTTATGTTCCAAGGCAGTGGTATCAGTTACCATCGATCACTTGGTAGCCAGTGGAAGTTACATTTTTAGTTTAGTCTTTAAACTCTTTTGACTGCACTACCAAAAGTATTGTTTTAATCTAAAGTGCTAGATCAATATTTCTGATCAATAAGCATTCATTTCCAACTAACAAGGACAATGGTTAGTGGATTCCTTTAAACATTTTCATTTCAAGGAAATCTCTCCTCTTCTAGAAATGAGATCTCTACTAGAGCACAAGGAAAATTAGCACAAAACAGAAGAGAACTTCAAGATAAATTCAACTCCTATCCAGTGCATTTTTTTTTCTCCTATGATGCTAAATCAGACGATATTCTGTATGACCTTTACATTTTAAGTAATTATAAAATTCAACAGCATTACCATTCATTCTTCCCACCACAGCATACAAAGCCAAACCAAACAAAATCCAGACCACAGATGACCAAAACCAAATTGGCAAACCTCAGCTGTTGCAAAATTAATCCTTAGTGATAACATAGTACAAATCAACAAGCACAATTTAGAAAAGCACCTCTACTTTGCTTGGTTGCAGAGCTGTCATAGCTCCCACAGGCTTCATTGAAATCCCTCCACTCTCAGCCCAGATGGGTTCAGTCCCCAGGATGGCAACCTCTTGCCCAGCTGGCAGCCAAGAGCTGATCCTCTTTAGGGTGAACCTTTGATCTTGGCCACAGGCAGATCATGAGGACTAAGCTCTCCTTCTCTGTTCCCCAGAAAAGCCAGACACCATTTTGCCAGAACACCTGGAAGATCTTTCTGTCCCTGACAGAAGTCCTGGGCTTTTCAGAGTAGGACACAATTCTGCTTTGAATGTCCCAGGGACTCTGACACATTTCTATGAAGAAATCAGGACTCTTGCCACAGTGGTGCGTACATACCACTCCCTTTTATTTTACCAGTCCAAGTAGAATAGAACAGTGCCTGCAGCTGTGCTTAGCAGTTCCCACTAAACTCAATGTTCTCCAACTTTCCATCACCCCCACACAATTATTTGCTTCTTCTCACACTCTCTTCTCCTCAAGATACAGGCTATTGTTTACATGGCAAGAAATTACTGAGCTAAAATTTTAAAACAACTAGGCTGGGCTGTCAGCATCCTGCACTGTGGCAACTATGTGCTTGGTGTCCTCCATCCCCCCGTGGCAGTCCTGGCAATGAAGCAGTAGAAGTTGTTTAACTAGCAATGTGCAGGCACCTCCTACACGGGGTGTAAAGTGAGGCTGCTGCAGCCACTGTGCATCCCCCTCCATTGGCATCTTCCCCAAAGGATGGGTACGTAGGGGACCTGGTGGCCCACCTCCTGACATGTGCACTGACATGGCAGTGTGCTGCCTACGTGACACTGGCTGGAAAGTGCAAAACAGACCAAAGCATAAAGCCTGTACTTTTCCTTCTCCTTCATAGATGGTGGCAGAGCTGTGGTTTGGATGGAGTGCAATTAAAACACAATAAATACTGGATTCTATTGTTCACACAGGCTTCATTACCCTTCATACATCCATGGCATTACTTTGGGTTTTGAATCAACCCCAAAATTCAAAGCTAAGTCAGCCAATGCGTCTGTTTTAATTTGTATTTATCATAACCAGTAGATTTTGTCTGGATTTTCCCCAGAAACATAAATCAGGCAAGATTTGCAGGAACACATGCATCCTAATGAACTTTAGGATGAGTCTGGGCCAAGCGCAGTGGTTCGTGCCATCTTTGCTCTTGATTCCATAGATGAGATATAGGAGAAGCCAGCTGCTAAACTTGGTTGCATGAAGATTAGACTTTTCTCACTGGGAAATGATGGGAAAAGAATGTTGGCTCTATTAAATACAAAGTGTCCCCTCAGACACAAGGCTTAACACAAAATGAATGGAAGGTCAGACTTTGGTAGGGCTATTAATCTGTACTGCGACTTATGCAGATTGGAAAATACATGAGAAATGTAAACAGTGTTCATTCTGCATTAGATAGCAGAAGATATGCAGGGTCTGAATAGATAACCTTTTGTGAACACTGGGAAGCTGGATTTTATGTGAGAGCTGCACGAGCCCTCCTCTTTATGGTGCCTATTCATCTGGTGCAGTACTAAAGCACGAAGGAGTCGGCAAAGGAGGAGGGACAAGAGGAAGAGGGCTGCTCAACAGATGCATAAATTTACCATAAATGGTAAAACTTTCATTGACTTTAACTAAGCCAAGGAATCAGTCCTGCTTCTTAAGGCAATATGGCCAAAATGATATGGGCAACACAGGACTTTGGGCAATACTAATCTACACAAAAGAAGTGTCACATTTATAAACACCCAAAATCGTGCTAAATCTTAACACAGTCTTCTACAGCATAAAATGCCTATTCTATTGAACTTTACACTCTTTTTTTTTTTGTACAGTTTCTTTCTCCCAAGATATTTTGGAGCTTTTCCCCTTCTTCAGGTGTTCTCCAGTCACAATTATGCCCTTGTTTTAAGACACTGGCTCCTCTTCATTTATTTTGCTGACCATGCCTTTTTCATCCATCACTGTACTCTACTCAACTAGTCATGACTTCTGTTTTCCTTCTGGTCTCTTTGTTTTGCTTTGCTTCTCTTATTCCTCTTCTTTCCCTTCTACTTTTTTTCCCACAAACTCCTGTGTATCTGTCATTTATTTTCTTTTGTGTGGTATTCTCTTTATTTATCTCAGTGCTATTTCCTTTTCTTTTTTTCTACTTTTCCTACTTTTGTTCTTGTTTTCTCTCTGTCATTTCCTTATATACTTCAGTTCCTAAAAGGCAGAATCATATTTGGAAGAAAGGTAAGGAGTTTCTGTCATTGTGTAACCATATTCAAAATGGTTTTTGAAAGTAGAAATCAAGTGCTTCTTATCAGCAAGAATTTTTTAAAATTATTTTTTTTCTTTTTTTTTTTTTTTTCCCCCCTCCTTGCAGGATATAGACATTTCCTCTGGGCTTTGATAGCAACATTCCAATTTGGTTAAAGTCAACCAACTACTGCATTATCTGAAAGGTCCATATCAGAAGCTGATCAGGCAGAACATATTCAGCTCTTCACTTTCTTGGCTTATATCCTTTTCTTCTCCTAACTATTTTCCCACTATTACATCCCCCAAAACCTTCTCTTTATGTTCCCATAAGATCACTATGTGACTAAAGATGATTCAGTATCCCCCTGCCATCCACTCTGGCTAGGTCTCCCTCTAGCCCCATCCAGAAGAAAAAGACACGTCTCCCACCCTTCTAAGGCCTAGGCTTGTAACTTGGGTGCTCTGAAAGCACCCAGGTCTTTTCTCCTCATGGGCAGTTCAGCTCTCAGATTCCTACACTGCACTCTGAATGGCAGTTCAGTGAGATGTTTCATAGTAGTTAGAACAAATAATTCTCTTTGAGCTGACCACCTACCTGGTGCTCTGCATTAAGCACCAGGACTGTAGTGACTTCTTCCATTGCTTACATCAAATCAAAGCAGATGGAAAGAAAGCAGAGAGCAGCTAAACTAATACATTACAATAGTCTCTACAATCAGCCATAGCTCTGCTGGAATGTGAAGACTGATACAGGCCCATGCATTGGAATCTGGGAGCCTCACTGTCCTAGGTACCTGAGGTATGACACAACTAGAATGCATACAGTACATGAAGAATATTAAACACCTGATGTTACATGCTTTGGGGGAGTATTTCCCCCCAAATAACTTTGGGAAATATTAATTATTTATGGAATATTTGCATAACTGCATAATGTGTCTAGATATAAATAACAGATTATTTGCATAACTGCATAATGCCACTAATCACGGGAAGAAAAAAAGAACAAAATATTTCTGGTATTTGATCAAACTGTGTCATATATGCTCTGCAATTCTTCTTCAAACCTCAGAGAGAAGCCAAGTACAACTAAACTCTGTACTTGCACATTTCATAAGAGGAACAACAGGTAAATTTTCAAACATCTTGCAAATTCTGTGTAAACAGTAGTCCAGCTGCAAGACCTTACAAACCCCTACAGAATGCATGGTGGTTTGTCCAAAATTGGAAGAGAAAACCAAACCACATGCACAATATGCCTAAGTTCCTACAACCACAATTCACACCTCTGTCATTCATCCTATGTAAGACTGTCACTGTCACTACTTGTCTCCTAGGCGACAGTTTTCATCCTTAGATCAAAGTGCTTTACAAGGGAAATAAGAACTATTCTGCAGATAAGGACACTCAGGCCCAGAAACACGAAAAGACTTCCCAAAGTCAGAGAGTAAATCAGGGCTAGAAGTGGCATCACAAGGACCCCCTACTGTCCTCCACGACAGGCTGCATCTCACCAGGCAACAGGAAACTGTGCCTGACCATTAACACCTGTGCTGGATGCCCAGCTGCTCTGCAGGCTGGGCTGCTCCATGCAGAGCTGCTCTCCTCCCCCTTGCCATCCTGCTGGACCCTCTGCAGCCACCGGGCAAGTGACCTTTGGGAGGGGTGAGACCAGCTCCACCTCTCCTGCCTAGGGGAGGCAGAGACACTGCACCTGGGGACTGGTTGCATGCAGGCCTGGGTGTTGGGTCAGGGAAACAGGCTAAAGGTCTGTCCAAGACTTTGGGTCAGCAAAGCTAAGAAGGGAAGGCAGCCCCATGCTGTACAGGCAGATGTCAGTCCAGACATACAGTTGTGTGCACATTCTTTCTCCCTGTCATCAGGAAGCTCAGAAACAATAGGGCTGATGCTATTTTAGCTAAAAGGCATCACTAAGCAGCAACAAAACTAAAAATATAAGTTGAATTTGTCATTTGCTTTAATGTTCTCTAATAACTGCTGTTCTTTTCTCTGTCAAATATTTCCCAATAACTGCTCTTTTCTCTGTTAAATACTATTTACCTCAGTGCTGGAGTTGCTAACATACACAACACTGACTTCATTTCTAATGGTATTTTAGTCTCATTTCAGAGCCTGATTTCCCAGTATAAACTCAAGTAACAAATGTATAATTATTCTCATAAATAACTCAGCACCTTACAGTAGTTTCAAACAAGTTTTCCCACAAGGCACAAGTGCCCTATATTAAATTCTTTTAAAGTGTAAGTTGATTAAGGTAAAAATTAGTTGTTATTACCTTATGGACATTTTCGTTTTCACAGCATTTCAAAACTGGTCTTATCAGGAATAGATTTGTTGCCGCCCCCTGGTACAATCATCAGGAAAATTAATAATCATGTTCAGTCTGACTATAAATCATTGTGGTAAAGGCAATTAATTTATCGAGAAAAATGAAAGATCTGTAAGTAGTATTACTGTGTAAACTACATGTTGTGAAAACTCAGATCCAGCATAGGGAAATTACAAACCCAATGCTCCTAATTTCAGAGTGTGGTAATGGTGGGTCATCCAAGCTGAATGGCCAGAACTTCTGAATAAATAATGCTGGCAGCTCCTGGCAGCTTGTGGTTGTTGTACCATGTTTATGCTGCTGTAATTCTTGAACCTGATAAAAGCATACATGCTAAATTACAAAGAGCTGCAGTTGGTTACATTTATTTATATCCTTGCCATTAGCCAGGGCAGATTTCTATAAGAATGCTTCTTCTTGGTTAAGACCATGGTGGTCCTGGTGAGAACAGAAGAAAGATGTGTGCACATGCAGACTACCATATGCCCACATGCCCCTGGTAAGCTAGATTTTTATTTCTCTACCAACACATGCTACAACCCTGCAAAGATGGGTTTGCCAAAAGTTAGATAAACATAGCGTAAAGGCCATAATGTTTAGTTTGTGTCTAAACTTTTTTTTTTTTTTTTTTTTTGCTCCTGTTGCACTATGGGAGATACTGTTATAGCAGACTGAAAGTCAGTTTCATTTGTTATTTAAATAAGTCAAATTATTTCCAAAACCTTAGGATTTGAATTTTCAATATTTAGGAAATCAGTCAAACAAATTCACATACCAGAGCAACACAATAATATTTTGTCACCAGCTTTTACTCCATAAGAGAAATTATTGCCTCGGGATTAATTTCAGTTGAATTCATCATACCTGAAAACCTTTGCACAACATTTAATAATGCCTTGGACTTGAGGCTACAGGCTGAATGAAGTCTAAAACATTTACCCATTTGTTGCTGGGTTTTCAAAAGCCAGAATGAAAACGCATAACAATGGAAGTAACCAGGAAGCAAAATGTCTACAGAAATGAAAAGAGATAAAATAATTCATATTGCTATTATTCACATAGAAAAAAACGGAATAATTTTAAGTAAATGTTTTCTAAAGACATTTTAAAACGATGGTTAGGCTTTCTTTTTTAGCTACTTATAAAATGTCTTCCACTGCTTGATCTAGCTTTGAAATCAAGTACTTTGAGGTGTAAATATCTGGACTTCACACGGAAGTCCATTCATGAAGAAGAGCATATCCAGGAATAAGGAAGCTCTCCTTTAGAAAATCTTGCAGGACATTTTTAATAGTTTCTAAGATGACAGCAGAATTAGACAAATTATCTTGCATATCTCGGTCATTTTCTAACAGTCAAAAGAATTTAATAGGCCATATGAATTGCATTTGTCATTTACCAAATGTTAAAATGTGTGAAGGTATAAACTAGGTATCCATGAGAAAATGTACCTAGATTCTTTACTGGATGAAACAGCATGGTACCAGAGAGCTACTGCCGGTAGTCAGAAAAGAAAGCCCAATTTCCTCATTAGGAAACAGATGTAAATAATTCAGGGATGTGATGTTTTCCATTGATATACATGATGCATTTAATGCATTTTAAATAGCTAAAGGAAACTCCAAAGAAACATACCTGCTTCCACAAAGATCTACACAGTTTTATAGTAATATATGGGATTTTGGACCACATTGCTGTCCACAGTGGTGTAATTATTTACTAAAAACAAACTTGTGCTTAAGACATTAAGAAAACCATTAAGGGATCTGTTTGCACATCCAGTAAACTTGCAAACAAACATAGCAAGATGATAGAAATAAATATACTTGACACTTTGGCTCTTACTTTTTCTTGCCTGTAATCTCTGGAACTTGAAACGAACCTATCCACGTCCTTAGCTATTTTTGAGTAATGATTCAAATAATTGCTGTTAAAAATTTTTTGCAAGTTGTCAGTAAACGTGTAGGCTTTACTGGGCAATAACTAACATATTTCAAAAAGTACACAGGCTATTTGCATGCCTGATGAGTGGTCTGTGTCTACCCATTCTGCTTATACAGGCTCAGAGGGCTGGGACTTCCCACTGTACATTTGTCATACAGACAGAGAGGTCTGAAATTCTCACATACCACCCACATATGCCCCAAACCTGCTGTGTACTGTTAAAGTGTAGCTAAATGAGTTCTTTCATTTGGGTTTTAAATGACATTTTCATTTAAAATATAAGGATTGAGACATAGCCAAATCTGTTACCATCTAGGTTTATACGGTCATTACAGTGCTCTGATAAATATCTAGGCATATCATATAGTTGAGTGTAATCTATCTAATCTATCTGTCTATCTCCTTGCAATTCTTCCCATATACAGGACATAAATCTTAGGCAGGGATTTGAGGATGTATTAGGATAGTATCAAAAGAGATGAAAATCACAGCTGTTCCAGCTAAAAGCCCTTCCTGATTTGTTAAACAAACATAAGACTGAGATGAGAATTTCCCAGATTTACCTGGTTCAGCTGTATACAAAGAGCGGTTAAATTAAATGATCTTTCTCACAAAGGTCAAAAGTTAAGTGTCCCTGGTTACATGAGGCCTCATGCCTAATGGGATGATAATCCAATTCTATGGCATCTAGAAGGAATCCTTCTAGTTATTAAATATGCATGTCTATCCCAAACAAAAATATATTGGAGCAGTGAGAAGTGAAGCTAATATGCACTAAAGTTGCAAAAATGTCAACTTGGAACAGAAAAGCAGAGAATTAAAAAACAAACTAAACCTCCCACATACAGTTCCAAGGGGTAAAAAAACCCAGAGAATTAGTTGCAAAGTCAAATGCTCATAACAAAACCCCAAAGAAGACCATTTTCACACTGAAGTAATGTGACTTTTCCCAGGCAATGTTTATTCTAATTTTGATGTAACATTTTAATAATCACATTGACTACTGGTAAAAAAAGAACTTCACCTTGCGGGGTAGTAACTTCACAGAAGGTTTTCCTTCCACAGAAAATCACCCATATGATCTGTATGATTTTCATATTTTCACATGGATAAAATTGCAAGTCCCAGTTGCAAAGAAACAAGGAGTCATTTTTGAAATTAAAGTTCCTTTAACCAGAAACCTTAGCAGCAACCAATCTTTTAATCCTTCAGCGCTGTTAACTGCCAGAAATGCATACAGTTAAGATCAGTAAAACTCACAAGAACTTTTAGTAACACATTTCAGTGCTCTTCCACTGTATCACACTGCTTTCCACCAACAGCTTAAGAAATTCTGAACAGGTAAATGAAAGAGGCAGATGTCAGACTCTCTGATCAAGGTGAACATGGGGGAATGTTAACTGCATTAAAATGGGACTGTATACCAGGTGCTGGATGCTTTCTGCAAAAGAAATCGAGGGTTACAGGGTGTAAACCTTCCTGTTGTAGCCTCTCTCAGAGATTAGTCACTTTCATCATTAAAAGTATGGGCCTTATTTGTAATTAGACTGCCACACTTTGTCTGGAGAACCACTGGTCCTTGTTATGCCCTTCTCTACTGGCTTACATAGTGTAAAACCTGGAAATGTTTTGTTGTTTTTATTTTCCTAGAACATACCTTATAATTTTATTTCTCAATCATCTGAGAAAGTAAGAGAGCTCTGACACTGGCTGAAGGAGGGGGAGCAGCTGAGGAGTGAGGGGAATGGTGGCTGCCTGGACATAGTTCCCTTCCTGTCTGTGCCAAGCTCTGGCTGCCAGATCCGTGGCTGTTTTCTGCCCAGAGTGCACAAGGGGCTGAGTAATTCAGGCTGCTGCTCAGCAGCCCTTGGGAGGCAGAGCTCTGCTCTGGGCTGAGGCCCATGGTGCCACCCAAGCAAGGAAGGTGGACTTGGTGATTTACTTCACAGCCACCTCCCTCTCATCTCCCCCATCCCCACCAGCAGCTGCTGGTGCCCTCTCCATGCCCTGGAACCTCCTGCGTGGCAGAGGCCAGCTGTGACTTCAGCTCTTCAGGGCCCTGCCGGGGCAGGGTGGGAGGACCTGGCAGGACCTGGCTGCCCAGCACTGGTGCTGTTTTGCCATTGAGAACCCGGTCCCAGGCACAGCATGAAGCTGGCCATGCTGCACAGCCTTCTGCCACGGCACTCCCTTGAGTCCTGGCCTCCCACTCCTCTGTGAATGGGCAGCTCAGAGACACTCCTCAAAACAGAAACAGGCACCTCAGGGAGCACAGACCAGCCACCAAGCCTCCCTGTATCCCCCAGCTGTAGATTAAAATGAATACAGAAACATCAAAGGATCTGATAAACCCTCAAAACAATTTATGTGACTTAACCAAAGGAGCTTGAAAAATAACTTCTGCCTTTTTCCTGGTTGTTCTTCCCCAACAGGGAACACAAACTCTGCTTGGCTTGGCTTTGTACTGAGCACCACCCAGCCTAGGGAACAAAACACCAAGGGGTAACACCACAGAGACATCAAGCAGCATGACCTTTCATATGAAGGCAATGGGGACTGTGTGATATGGTTGCTGTACCCCAGTCCTGCACCTGAGCAACAGGACTGACAGAGCACAGTCCTCTCAAGGCTAGGTTTGAGGGTGAAGCAGGAGCAGAGCTCAGTTGCAGATTTCAGGTTGCCATTTCAAGATTTCCTTCATACGAGAAATTTCATGAGACTCATCAAGTTTCACACATTCTCAAACATTACTCGTCACTGTTGTATCTGAGCACTTTAGTCCAGCTGTTCCATTTGGAACCTGTTGCCATGGCCCA
The DNA here is from genome assembly GCA_038090715.1 of Florisuga fusca. Lineage (NCBI taxonomy): Eukaryota > Metazoa > Chordata > Aves > Apodiformes > Trochilidae > Florisuga > Florisuga fusca. Next base: position 39,502 of record JAAWXA010000110.1, read on the forward strand.
AAATCTCAGGAGATTTTGGATGTATATCAGTAGTTCCTGCTCAGTTTTGTGACCAAAATAGACTTCAAACTACTAAGATATTTTGACATTTTTAGATGCAGAGGTTCCGCTTTGGACTGATCTTTCTTCCTGTATCAAAAAATCACTGTTTAGATCATTTCCACTGAAGTCACTCTCAGTGCATTTGTCTTCTTCATCAGTATATTCCCAGTGTGTTCTTTGTTGCACCCTGTTTTAATTAGTGCTACATAGTCTTGTATATTCAGCAAAAAAACCCCAAAATATGACAAATGTGATTAAATGCTTCAGTTTTGAGCACATCAGCTTAGGTAAGCTTTTACACAATAAGGCATTAATAATCTTTTGCATAGGATATAAAACAATTTTCTGTGATTGATTAACTGTGTGCTGATCTTAACAATGATAACAATGGATGAACACTTTACTCATTGTGTAGGCAGATACAGTTAGAGAGATACACATAAAAAATTACCATAGAATTTGAAGTAAATAAATGTTTTGGTCAAATATTTGTTCTTTTATCCTTGGAATCTAATGATGACAAAGTTTATCGGATATTTTACATTTTACTCAGCAGCAATCGTGGTTATCACTGATAGATGAGAACAGAGAAGAATGAGGTTATGAATTCCAATAAAGAAAGCATTTTACTAAATTTGTATGCATCGGTGTGTACGCATTTGTGCCTGCAAACTACATATTATACTTGAATGAAGCAGGGGAGGATGAAAAACCTCAAACACCCCAAATTAAGTAATGCATTAAAAGAATGTTATCATAATGTGTCTGGTGTGTATACACACCACTGCTCTCTACTGGGTTAAGTCAGAAATGCTTATCTTTGACTCTAAATGCCTACACCTAGACTACATAAAAATTATTTTTCCTTAGCTCACTTTATAAGAATTTGCTTACAGAGCAAGTAACAGGTTTTAATACTAATGTGTAGCGTAAATTAAGGTGGCTTGTATCCACCTAGTGCCAACAGCCCCTATATAAGGCAACTGCACATCAACTAGAATTACTATAAACCAGATCTAAAATTACATCAAGACTTTTTTTTAAAAGCTACTACTCATTTAAATGGTATCAGCTACCCACTCAAACTGCCTGTGTCTTTGTTTCATGTCTCTAGTTCCCATAGGCAGAGCCATCCCAAACACCAAGTAGTTCAAAGAAGCAGATAATTAACTACTGCCTGTTGTACAAATTGCACGTTTTCAATTAATGTTCTACCTCACAGGCAGGGCAGTTAGTTTTAATCAGTCTCATGACATCAACTGTTGTGGTTACTGTTCTCTGATACTAGAAGGCACCTTGATGATGCCATGCAGGCAGACTGCAGCACACAGCTCCTTCACTTGGGCTCTGCTGTGTGCAGTGCTCGTTCCTATACATTTGAAAGGAAAAGGTTATAAGGTGAGAGAATCTCTGAAAGGTCACTCTTCTTGGGAGAGTCTGTGCATACAGAGTTCAAATGGTTTTCAGTTCCTATGCTCACAGTTTTCATAGCTTCAGGCCTACCTTATGCTATTGAAGATGACAATAGAGATTGGGAGACACAGAAGAGATTCACTGCCATTTTCTCACAGCATGCCCCATTAGCACCACCACAGATGGATGTAGTTTAGAGCAACCTTGAGACTTTCCTAGCTAACTTTGGTTGCTCCCCTAGAAACTGCAAAAATGGCTTTCCTTCTTGCTTTTTTTTTTTTTTTTTTTTTTTTTTTTTTTTTTTTTTTTTTTTCCCCCCGTGTGTGTGTGTGTCCTGTGCTGAAAACAGATTAGCTAGTATAAAAGCCAGGGTTAATCCCTGTACTTTAGGTTTTTTAATATAGCCTTAAAAATTTCGACACTTTAGTGAATTAAAAATATAAAGTGTTTGGATTTTGGGTGGGGGTGGGAGAGGGAAAGAACAAAAAACTCATGGAGTAGAGCAAAAACAAAATACACTTCATTTTCACAAATAAGAGAATGACCTTTATAATGCAGTTGGAGTCTTGCTTCTTGTCAGCTATGGGTCACTGCCCTATTACTGTGTTGCCCACACACTATTATTGCAGCAATGCAACTGCACCCCTAGAGGGAGGTTGTGTCAACATTTCTATTACAAACCCCTCTTTCCAGAAGGTTAAAACCTGCCTGTCAGCAAGGAAATAACTTTATTAAAAACAAACCTTGATAAAAATCCATTTGGCCACTTTCAAATGACTACAGCCTTGTCCCAGCATAAGAAACATACTGGGTTCAAATGCTCTCATCCAACTTTACAACAGTTTTGCTTGATCCCCTCACTTGGTTTGGCTGCTTCTACAAGGCCTGGGGAGGGAGGACACTAAAAGGAGCCCCCAGTTTCCTGTAGCTCTTCATGACTTCAGTGACCTGGGCCCTTCCAGAGGAGGCTGGAGCCTGGAGAGGCTGCTGGCAGGTTACATTTTCCCAGAGACCCAGCCCTTTGCCAAGTCTTGCTCCCTCAGGAGCTGGAGCCTGGAGTCAAAAGACAGGGGAAACGTTTTACTTTGCCACAGACATCATCAGATCCCTTGTTCCAGAGCAGGCCACTTTTGCTCCTGCTACAGAAATAGGTATGGGAAAGCGACAGTGCCTCTGTCAATGCAGCTCCCATTAGCATCAGGGCAGAACATCAATCCCTAATTTTGCATGAAAGCTAGGGTTACAAATCTATATACATATAATGAATTACACTAAACCTGGATTTGACTCCATTTGTTTAAAAAAACCCATAAACATACACTGAACCCATACACCAAAAAAGCTTTTAGAGGACTCAAAGGGGTCCTTCTGTTGTAATAGGTACATTTACTTGGATTTTCAGTCCAAAAATCCATTTTATGTGTATATCTGACTGGTAGATTTACATATCCAGGCAGCTTTTTAGGGAGTCAGTCTCTTGTGTGCAAATAAGAGATGTCATTTGTTAAGATCTAATAAAAAAATCTTTAAATCATGTACTTTATGTTCAAACCTCCCCCTTTAAAATGAAAACAAGAGTCTGAAACTGGCCAAACCAGAGAGGCTATTTATTCTGCAGTGCAAACTCTCTCACTTTATGGCAATTTCCTCCATAAGATAGACAGTTTAAAAAAAAAAAAATCTATGACTTATTAAAAAGAAGAGACTCTGTTAAAAAATCCGTGAGGTTCAGATACACTTCCCACCATGTCTGCTTTGTTTTTAAGCCATCCTGCTCACAAATAAAAGTACTTTAGACCAAAACTTTGTGTCAAAACAGGGCCAAGAGCATAAAGTCTGCAACATGAGTGCAAGGCAATTAATCCAGTTTCTTCCTAACACAGAGTTGAACTGGAAATAGGGGCAGCCTCTCAGAGCATTAGAGACACATGGGTCTTTGTGAAATATTAACAAAGTAGAAAATTCCAAGACAAGACTCTGGAATGAAGAATATATTAGCAGAAAGAGGGATCAGAGTAAACCGCATGGCTTCTCAGTTTGCCACCTGAAAAATACAGTGTATGAATTCACCACCGTGTCCTCTGAATCCCAGTTCACTTGGCAGCAGGAACAGGAGAAGATATGATGGATACTGCAGTCAGCTCTGCTCCCCAGCTCCCACACAGGCATTGCCTAAGCCTAGGAATCACACCATGAGCAGGAAAAGGAAATACAGGATGAGGAGAGGGAAAAAAAAAAATCTCTTTGTGCTCTTCTGATCACTGTGACCATGGTTGCAATTTATGAATCCCCTAGACTGCTCTGCAAATACAGCATCCTCTGATGGCAGTGAGACCTGCAGGTGCCTAATGGCTACTCCACAGCTCTGAAGATACTGCCTTTTTCTTTGCTTCCCAATTTCTTCTTCCCAATTATTTTCTTCGCCTAAGTGTCAAAATTCTGAATTCTTAAATTATTTTTTTTAACTGCTGTCATGATCTTTCTCTGCAGGTCCATCCACCTTCAACACCATCAGGATCTTTTCAAGTGCATGAGCCCTTAGTTTTAAAAAATGAACAAGAAAGACCTGCAAACTGAGACCCTTCTGTGTGGCAGTGCAGTTTAAGTAGACATGATGATTCTATGGACCCTTCTAAAAGGTATCTTTTAGTCAGGTGCATCTTGTCAGAATCTGTAACAAACACTTTAGTGTTTGGATCAAACACACAAATGAAATGTGAAGGAATGAAGGCTAATTCAAGAATGCAAGATCCATTAAACTATGCAAGTATGCATGAACTGTAAAAAGTGGATCCCATACATATCAGCTATAGCCCTTAGCGGTTAGCAGGTGTGAATCAGTCAGTTGTGCAATTCATTTGTCTACCTAATTGCACTGAAGATAGGCTTTTACTTTGCCTATAACATCACTAATGAGTAGGTTTTCAGTTCGATCTAACTAATTAATTCTTGTTAACTTCCTTTGCATTGCTGTTCTTTTCATTTAACCAGAGACAGCACCAGAGTAGCTACTAGTATTTAGTCTCAACTAGATTACTCCTATTCATTAAAGGCTGTAATTGTTGGTCATACCCTCCCAAATGGTCATTACAACCTCTGGCTTGCATATTGAATAACAGCAATTTCCTGACTCCAACAGACTCTCATGTGAGGGAGGAGAAAATGCTAATAAAGAAAGAATAAATGATTCTCTGCTTCATTCAGTGCTGTGTAGATTTCCTTTACAGCAGAAATTGTACCGAGGTGGTAAAACGGGTTTCTTGCAGGCCCCCTACCTCCACCCTGAGTGAAAACAATAAGAACCAAGTCAAGCATTCCCTGCTACTGTGATTACAGCATCCGTAAAAGTGATTATATGGCTGCTGTAATCAACTTCAATGAAAGCTGCCTGTTAGAGCTTCAATAATTACTCATTTCTGTTAACAGCTTGCTTTCAGTTTAGTACTTTGAGGCCTACAAAAAAACCAACCCTGGTGTTTTAATAAAAGATCCTGTGAACACAGTATTTTGGGGGGTAAGAGTTTGTGTGTGGGCAAATAAAAAAAAAAAAAAAGGCACATGCAACTTTTTTGTCCTGTCCTCAATAGTAGCCCCTTTTCATTTAAGCTGAGACTCTATTTAACCAGCAACAAGCACAAGTTCATACAGGGTTCAGTCATGTACTGAATGTTTACTGAAGGAGGCACAATAGTTTAAATAAAGTGGTGGTTTTAAATATTTTACCCATTTCTTTAAACAAATTGCCAATCCTTAAACTCTGTGTTAAACACATTTCAAAAGCAAAATACCACAAAGCTCTCTTTCAATAAACCCACTACTTCTGTCATATTATGCCTCCTCCTCCTTGATGTATTTTATTTCTGCAAGGCTCTGGAGAATTACGGAGCTTCCAGAAGTTAAGGGTGCATTTTTAAAACAAAGCAAAAGAACCATTTGGTCTGAGATTAAAACAACACAGGTCACCATTGCCCCCCAATGTTTGATGTTCTGCAGAGCGATACCAAAGCTAGGGAGGAAGCAGGCAGGCTGCAGAGAATTGAAGCTGACCAATGTTTCCACCCCAGACTTTAAATCCCAGACAACCTTCTCTTGAGGTTAAAATAAACTCCAAACAACATCAAGCATGGAAACCACTCCTCTTGTTTGGGTAATGTCATAATTCTGGTCGTATTTTTTTGGTGTGTCCATACCAGAAAGGAGCTCCTCAAGTGTACCCTATAGAAAGCTAAAATATTAAAAGATACTTATTATAAAAAGGATAAGAAACCCAATTAAGTCTGCATAAGTAGAAATAAGGCTGTAAACCTGGGAAGATTTTCTTCACCTAGAGTCCTTTATTGTTCACTTTGGGGAGCTTTACTGTAAGATTATGTGCAACTCAAGGGCCAAGTTTCCTGAAAGACAGGCTCTGTGGTGAGAAGGAGCTGCTGTGTGGGATATCTGCCTCTGCAGGAGTCCCTGTGAGTAACAATCTGCTAAGGGCACAGGACATGCTGCAAATAACACACGGCTGCTTCCTTAAAACAGGACTGTGCTTCCTGCAAACACTTGCAGCTGATGGCAGCATTTGTACCAGCCAGATGAGCAGCTGGGGGGACTAAATCTCCCCCTAAACTACAGATTCCAGGGGAATGGAGTTAGCTGCTGTCTCGCCTTGCACGTTATGCCAAAGTACAAGTCTTGATCTGACATGGTAATGGGGGAAAGGAAGCACTTGCTGTTCTAGCAGCTGATCAGCATCAAGGCAAGCTTAGCTCTGAACAATACATAAACTTTTTTAAAAATTGCCTTGGCCTATAAAAGCATAACACAGCCTCTGCCATTAGTTTATCTGATAGGTGAAGTAACAGAAAAAAAATGTTATTAATGTCTTGAATGTAATACAGTGCATGACATTTACATAGCATCTTTCATCCTGAAGGATTCCAAAGCACTTTATAAATTATATGCTTATGGAAATCACTTCCCCATTGGAATGGAGCCAGCACTGGGGTTTAAGGCAGCAGCCAGCTGGACAAATGCTCAGTGGCACAGATTTGGTCAAGGACAACAGTTGGAATTATCTGCTCTTGCAAAGAGTGACATGAGTTATAGAGAGCCTAATTTGCCTTGGTACCTGCAATCACTGGTTTATTGTGCATGCACTATTTGGTTGCATTCACTGTAATTTCCATAAACCTTCCACTATTTCTGAGGACAGAGCATTCTCAAAAAGAAATTGCACAGAAATCACTTTCCCAAGTGGTCCATCAGAATGCAACTCTGCTAGAAAAGCAGGCAAGGTGAATGACCTGTGCATTGTGCCAGCTGCCCAGATATGGTTTCAGTGTGGGGCAGCATCTTCAGTTGGCACAGCCCCCTTTACTTGAAACAATCTATTCCAAATATATCCTCTGGGGTTTCACTTCATAAAGTGACTCTCTTTTACTATTTCATCTACCTTTCCTGAAAGGAAGTCTTGACAATGGATACCATAGGCATTTTTTTTTAAAAAAAGTTTTTTTCCTGGTCACATTAGAGGATGGATTCCTGGTGGTGCTCTTTTCTTTTGTCAATTTGTGTGTACTACAGAGTTGTAGCATCAGTTTTGTCATTTCTTCTACTTTCATAAAAGAGACATGACCAAGGGCAGCCAGCTTTCTCCCCAGGGCAGGAGCCATCTCTGCTGAATGAACAAAGTACTTTGAAGTCTATAGGTACCTAGTGCTAAGTGAAGAACCCTTCCCTCTGCTTTACACTTTGTGGAGCAGAGCAGACCAGTACCAGGCTTTCAGCAGGAGCGCATCTGACACATCCCTTCCATTACCCCTTTTTTCTAAGTCTTGATTTAGATGTGGTGCGTTTAGATCACAATATTTGGATCAAAGGGGATGTGTAAAAACAGCAAGTAAAAATTGTTAAGCTAGTTGGTTCTATATATTCACCCAAGAAAGATGAAATCTAATCTGATTTTTATGTGTTTGTTTTCTCTGAAAATCAGAGTGTGGTGTTGCAATTCCTCATGCAGAAACTTCCACCACAGGAACTGACAATAGATTAACATCTGCAGACAAGGAACCTGTGAAAAGCTTTGCATGCAGGTGTCTGTCTGTCTGTTTAGGCAGCCTTTCTAGTACCAATCAGTAAGAGTCATACTGGAATTAGTAGGAATCAGTTTTCCTGCCATGTAACCGAACTGAATACATTTTTGCAAGTAATATAACATGAAACAAAGTCATAAAACATCCTTTCATTGTCTATTACTTATCCAGTAGGTTGTGTCCATAGCAGAATTACTGAAAACAATTTTTTTGTTTCTTTGGCTACAATAATAGGTATTTCCTCTGGTCTTTAAATGCTACTAAAAAAAAAAAAAAAAAAAAAAAAAAAAAAAAAAAGTGTCCAGAACTTTGTATTAAGCAGACTCACGCAAAAGCCCTAGAACTCCCCAGCTATTGTGCTATACATTAGGAGCTTGCTGTAAATAAAATTCTTACCAAAATAAAGCTGAAAAACTTGAAAAATGCAAGACACAAGCTCTCCTGAGAACAGCCACCTCTGCAAATTGCTGTAACAAGATTCAACGTTAAACTTTCCACCATCACTGACCAATAGGAATGCTTGGCACAAAGTATTGAAAAGCTGGCTGGGAATTGTGATTTCTGCTCTGCAAACAGCTTGCACTGTGTCTCACAGGTGATAAGGTAAAAATAAACATTAAAAAAGCCATGATCTTGTTTTCTTTAGCATTCAAGAAATCTATTCCCACAAATAAAATGTTGCAGAAAATTAAGTATGAAATCTTTTTATTCAGTTGTTCATGACAGGCCACTGTGTCCAGCATTGGCATTAAGGACAACACCCATCAAAAGCTGCAATTCTTTTCCTTTTTTTTTGAAATAAAGCAGTAACATAGAGGTGCCTCTGACATGAGCTGGAACTCAGACCTCCAAACCCACCATCAGGGCAGGCAAGAAAGTTGGGACACTCTGACGTGCCTGCTTTTCTTGCAGGACAATGTCTTCACATCTTTTAGCTGGAGGATATGAATGAGGCAGAGTGAGTGTTGTTATGTGCAAGAGGTATGCAAAAAGCAGCATCTTGCTATAGACCTTGCTATAGCTTCTGGCTGTTGGATGGAATTACAGACACTGAGCTCTTCCCAAATATGATTACAGTCCAGCTGTTTGTTTGTTGATTACCCTGAGAGGATAAAACAGCTCTTTTTTTCCATATTCTTAGATATTTCATTGGCTAGGTGACCTATATTCTGACAAAGAATTATGTGACATAGATCTTTGCCTGTGTTTACTAAAAGTTATATTAATAGAGTATTTAATATTTCTTTTGAGAGAAGCAGGTGTGGATGATTTCTACCCCCACGTGTTATATAACCATACAATTGACTGAATTGCCTTAACCGTAGCATGCAACACGCAACTCCTACATGAGTCTCTTCACCCATTGCTCTGCAGTGCTTTCATTTTACAGATGAAGAAACTATGCTCAGAGAAGTGAAACTACATGGTCCAGCTGACACTGCAGAGCAGACGAGCAGGGGGGAATGGTGCTGTCTCCTGGTTCCCAGTAAACTGCATCATTTGGAAAAACTTACTGCAACTGTCCTTGTCACTCCAAGGCATTTCTGCTTTTAGAGAGATATAAACTAAATTAAATCCTTGCACTGATAATTTCTTACCAATTCTGCATCCAAAACTGCATAAACTGCACTTGAAAAGATGTAGCTGATGTAAGTTTCTGCAGTAGAAGTTCTCTTTACCTAGCATGAAATCCCATCTAATACGAGATGACTTGCTCCACTGTTTTACTTACTTTCTTCTTACCTTGTTTACTTTGTTTCTTTTTCACATACTTTTAGCAGCAGCAGCCAGTGTCATGACATAATGAAAGCTACCAAATACTACTTTTGACTGCTCTTCAGTGACAAAAAATGAATTTTGAGATTTCTCAGGAGGCACCTATGCTGACAGTAGGACAGAGTCTGGGTGCAAGGGCTATTGCTAAGTTGATTAAGCAGGCCCCAAAATCGACACAACTTTCCAATTAAATCTAACAGCTTGAACCACATCCAGACCCAGATACGAAGCCAGAGCTGTGCAAGTGGAACGAGTTCAAACTGGCCAGCACTACCATGCTGGCAGAACACGGACTTCTGTACAGAGTACGATGCAGGGACTCAACTTGCAAGTGACAGCATGGAGTACTATTTTGGGCAGGTGGGCACTACCAAGACATCTCAAGACAGAAGGGAGAAAAAGTGCAAGGAGTTACTAGTGTAACCAGAAGCTATTGGGGTTAAAGAACAGGCCAATGCCATAAAGCATTTTGATAATATTTTTCCCCACAATGAACTTGGAAATATCCTCCCAGAGAGAAATGATTAGACGTATGTCCAAGTGGAGAAGGTGAAGATTTGCCAGACTGCTAACGCTATCAAACCAATCCATGACTGAGTCTCTATGAAGAAGTACTCTATGAAGGAGCAAAACCACAGCTTAAAACCCCGATGTCACATATATCAAAAAACTGGTGAAATATCAATAAGCTTTCTGCTGCTGGCAGTCACAAATCCTAAGATTTCATTAGCAGAAGATGGTCTGTGCTTGGTTTGTGGGGACTGTAAAGAGGACGCAGTCAGAGAGTTGAGTCATTTATGTGGGAAGGCAGGGGACTTCCCTACAGAAAACCTAGAGTGAACTATAAATAAATATATGCATCTATATCTGTATACATCTCTATAAACCGTGTTTAACAGCTGAACATCATGTCCTCATAGAAAAAAACCCACCTTCTGACAGTTTCTCTGCTCTCATTGCATAAACACTGCACTGCAACAGAACTAATAGGAAAAATAGCATGTTGTCTCTGACTCCAGTGAGAAGATAGCAGAAGTCTTAAATATCATCTACATTCACATATGTCAGCAAGTTCCAGAATTTCACTATTTGTTTTACAAGGAAGTACCTTCTTTAACCTGTTGTAAAATGATCCTCCTGTCTCTTGTTCTGTGCCTATAGTTTTAGCACTTGTGAGATGTGGTGAACAGCAGCTCAGCTTATCTGCTGCATTGATGACTTTGCAAATTTGATAATTTCCCTCTCACCTTCACCATTCCCCACCCCTCCCTTCTTCTTTCCAAAGCAAAGACTTATTAGTGTCTCCTTATAAGACAGTTCACTAAGTTGACCATTTCCTTTTTGAGATGTGGAGACCAGAATAATATACCAAGATGTAGGCACACTGAAGTTTAATACAATAAAAAGTGATACCCTCTGTTCAGTACCAAAACATTTCTGCTGATGCCCAACATTTTGCTGTTGTTTTTTTTTTGACTGTTACAGTTGATGAAACTGATGAGTTCAGAGAACTGTCAATGTTGACTCTAAAATCTCTCTCCTGTGTTGTACCTTGTAAGTTCTGAGCTCAGTTTGTTGGGATTTTTTTTTTTTCACATTTAGATTTATATACATAGAAGATCTTTTGCCAGCTTTTTAACCATTTATTTTAGTTTCTGATGTCATTCTGGACTTCCCCACCATTGAATAAGAAAGCCATATTTCTCATTCTTTCGATATGAGAAAAAGTCAAACTAAACTGGTTCAAAATGTTTCCCAAGGCTGGAACTACACGTAAGCTGTTATTTTGGATATTTTGCTGATCCCAGATCCCAAACTGGAAGTGAAGCAAAACAAAGAACTTTCCATCCTAGAAAGCCAGTTCAGCTGAAAAGCAACATCCCCTGGCAGGTGCTGTGTAACAGGAGGACTGCTTGCCTTCAAGAGTTCTGGAAAACCACCACTCCAACCTGTCCCTTCCCACTCCCTTGCAACAAGATGCACCAGCAAATCCCAAACTTTCTTCCCTGAAAACAGTTATGCTCTGGGGCTTATCTGCTAAAGTGAGATTCAGCTAAACTGCTTCTTATGACTCCAGTTTCTTGTGGAGGAATATACTGTTGTTCACCAGCCATAATTTTCTCCAGCAATGCCACTAGTGGCTGGGAGATGAAAATGTGTGCAGGTAATGGGTTTGGGTTTTTAAAAGAGAGAAGAGATGTTACCTGCTATCAAGCTGACCTTTATATCATTCCCACTCCTCTGGCTAGTACCAGCCCTAACTGTATTCCTGGTATCCCTTTTTTTCTCAGCAGGAACATGGCCCACTACACTAAATTCAACATATTAAATAAAAAAAATCCAGTATAGGACCAGGAATAAAAGTGATGCTTATGGAGGGGGCGGAAATGAAGGCTAACACTTCCCATTGTTAAAGGCCTGTGCTGAGAATCTGTGAACTGAACAATAAACTGTTACTGGCTTGGAATCAGAGCTCAACTAAAACAACTTCAATCACAGCTGGGTCTGACCCAGAACAGAGTCAAATGTACTGGTTCAATTCCCTGCTTCTAAGTGTCTTCTTGTAATGATAAGCTGTAATCAGCAATTAGGAAGTGTTCATGGTGAGGTAGTGCCAGAATTCATGTAAGAAGGGTCAGGCCTTAGCCCAGGTCTCATAAAAATTCCAAACTGGAAAAATAATCTCTATGCAGAGCAAATATTTCAATATTGACTCAGCTAAAGCACAGTGGAGATGAGAAAAAAAAAAAAAAGCAGGAACCATTCGTCATTTATATGACGACAACAAGGTATATTTGTTCCTTAACATCAGGTTGTTACCAATTCCACTGGGCACCATGGTAGTTGTGTGCTCCTTGTGGTAATCCCTAGATGTGTTCTGTGGGCTATATTAATAGAGTTAAGTATATATGAGCTACAAGTATGACAAGGAACAGATACACCCTGTATAAGTAATATACGATTGTGCCAGTGTCCCTCATAAGCACTCTATTCATGTTCTCAGCTAAGCTCAGGTAAAAGGTACTTAATGAGAGAGAGAGGACAGCTTTTAACTTTCTGATACTATCTCCTCTTGGGGAATTTTCTCTAGAGGTTTCTTTCTGATAATTTGCTAACAATTCATCTCCATCCTCTGACTGGATAGATAAGGGTTTCCAGATGACAGCAAGAAGTGCAGACAGTGCATGAAACTGATGAAGCAGTGTCTCATATGCTCCTTTTCTTTAGACTGCTGCATAGCTCAAGTCCAGCTCTCCGCTGCCCATTTTGTGGACAGTTGTCCAGGCTAGAGACTCATTTGGAACAATGTTACTCTCAAGAATCTTCTGAAAGTGGAGAGACATAAACCCTGCAGTTTGAATCTGGGCAAGGGCTATACACTGGCTCTGAAAGGAGTGTACTAACAGGGAAACAAGACACAGGATATGAAAAGGACTTAAGTGGAGAATGAGAAAAGATGTAACTACTATCCTGGAAACATCCTAAGACAAAGTGAATCCTCTTTTCAGCAGTGGCTAAGAGGCAACTTTTTCAGTTCATGGCTGGAGATTCCCAAGAATACTTCTGGGATGTTTTAATTTATATGCCCTCTTTTAAAGACTACACATCACAACATTTGTAAACAATTGCTTTAATCTGCAAAGGGACTTCTCTGTCTGTAGTCTGCATCACAAAAGGTCACACTGTTAAAAAGGTCACACTGTTAAGGGTTTTCCCAGAATTTTGAAAGACATATTTTAGAGTGTTTTGTTTGGTTGTGGTTTTTTTGTTTGGTTTTTTTTTTAAAGTAGTATAGTAGAATGTTATAGTTTTACACTGACACACTACTTAGATAGTGCTATGAGGTATTATGTGTTTTATGGTGCAACCCTAGCTTTCCCCACCTAGTTGAATCAACAGCACTTTTCTCATTATAATCTCACTATCCCTACATCATCCTGCCAGCTGCCAGCTAAAGATCTGTTTACTTTCCTTGCAAGAAACAATGCACAATAAAAAGAAATGATTCTGTAAACTGGTATTTGTTTAACTCCCTTCAAAGTAAAAATCAGGGTATAGTCATTTACCCTCTTAGCTCATTTGAGAAAGAAAATACTATTAATAACATGCTTGGAATGAACTAAATCTCCTTTGATTTATCTCTTTTCCTTAATTTCACAGGTAAAAAGGACAAAAGAATATATGCAATTAAACTTAAACTATTGGTCTGATACGAAAAAGGCCTTTGGAAATGCTGGATACATATGAGCTTGTTATTCCAAATGCACATACTGACTGCAATCAAAGACATAACATCCTTGTTTGTAGGCAGAGACATACTGAGAAGACCCTTCCTTCTCTGCAAGGCCGTCTCAACTCAAACACACTTCTCTCTGGTAGATCTCAGATGTTGCTCCTGGGGCATGAGGTGAAGTAGCATAGTTGCAGGCAGTTTCCAGGGAAGAAATGAAGTGAGGATGATGGTGTTCAGAATATTAATAATAGGATGATAGAAAAGTAGGACTCATTAACTTTGCTTAGTAACAAAATGTTACAAATTAAATACTATTTTTTGTTTATGGGTTTCCAGAAAACACAAGCCCTGAAGGCAAGGCTTCCAAATATGTCAAGTTATGCTGGATCAGATTTTCCTAAGTACTAAAGGAAGTTGCAATCCTGACTTCCATTTCAGTCAATGGAATTTAAGCTCTTCAGTGATTTAAACAATTCCACTAGGCATTTGTCTTTTTAACCACCTAAACACTTTAGAGAACATTTTGATTTGACCTGTGATTTAAAATGTATGTATTACAGAAATGGAGATCAAAACATGTGACAGTAGATTAAAAGTGGCATTAAAATAGGAGCTGGCCTTTACTCAGGTATCATGGTCAAATCATGTTCAGAAGTGGTGGGAAAGTGTAGTCAAAATCTGAGCAATTGCACAGCCACGTATGAGCAAGTGCCAGAGACTTCATGGCAGCTGCCTTTGTTGTCCTGAGTCACTCTCCAGGTGAAACAAGCCACCAACTAGTAGCAACCAATCAAGCTACCAATAGTGGAGAAAAAAATTGAACAATAATTATCTTCTTGTTCCTTTAAACAAATTCTATCACATTTTCCAATCTAAACAAATACAGATGTGCTCTGTTCACAACAGTCAAGATAACCAATCTGAAAGAATCTTCCAAACTTCCAGGGACAGATACCAGCTTACCCATAGAAGTAAGAAGCAGTGATGTTGATTCCAAAGTACCTTATCAGCATTTCATCACAGGAAAGGGAAATCCGAGAACCTCATGCACAGACACACAGCTTTGGCCAGGCCTAGGTTGTATTCAAATATGCAAGCAACCTCAACAGGTACAGAAGACTGGGGAAGAAGGGGATTAGCTTGCCATAGTGGTTAAACCTCAGATGGCATATGTCCACTCAAGCCTGTCACAGGCATTTTCTCAGTATGAAACACTACTACTCTCATCACTATTTTTTTGACCAAGCCAGGCAGATAATGACAAGAATTCTTAAATTACCAGCGCTGCAGCATCCTACATAATTACCTCAGATTCAGGAGATAATAAAGATCTCCAGCTGCCTGTAACATTGCAATTAAAATATCTCGTAATCATTGCCGTAAGTTCGTAGGAACTGCACGACAGCAGAAAAGCCAACCTTTCTCATTATTAAATAAAGATTGTATCATCATGCACATAGAGCCTAAAAGATAACCATCCTTGTGTTCAGTGTGTAACATAGCCCTTACTCTGATAAGCTATGAGAAAACATATCCAAGTTTTTCTTTAACAAGGTGAAAAATTATCTGGTCTCAAAGGACATTATTATTGCAACATACAACACCCAACTTTTCTTGTAGTGAGGTAATTCAAATATCATATGAAAGACATGCAAAGTGTTAAAAAACTGATAAAAGCATAAACAGATTTCTAGAGAAGAGAAGAAGTGTCATTGTGAGCATCGTTTAAATGGCTTTTTATTAACTTCCACATAGCTTAAAAAAATATCTTAATGAAAAGGCTGGCATTTCCTTAACCTCATCAATTGTTCAACTACATGACCTCTTCATTTACTTTTATCATTTACCAATCTAGCTAGAATCTTGATTTACATGCAGGAAGATAGGTGGAGTGTTTAGGTTCAGAGAAACCAAGCACTTGTGTTTGAGATGTTGATCCTTTTGGTTCCAGTTATAGCTGTAATTCATTTGTTCAGCTGAACTAGGTTTAGCAAGCTCAAATAATAAAGATTCAGCTTTAGTCTCTCAATCATACCAATGTCTGCCTTGATTCAGTATCTTTTAAATTATTTCAGAAACTTCCATTGTTTCAAGAAAAAATTATCTTATCATCTTCTTGATTTTGATACAGTGAATAATAGAGCTATTAAAAATGAGTAAGACCAGAAAAATTAATTGATTAGTCAGTTCTGGGAAAGCAACATATTTGTGTAAAAGCTATGAAAAAATGAAACAGAAGAGTATTTCCTTGAACTTCAATGATGTTTGATAAATACTGTAATAAAATATCAGTATAACAATACTTTTCCTTCAGGTTTTTTGTTTTTTTGCTGGTGTTTTTTTAGGTATCAGACAAAAGTTACTTTCTTATTTATATTTCTCACTAAATGTATGTCCCTACAAAATAAGGATTATCCAAACAGAGCAGAGAAGATGTAATAGTAATTCCTGTCAGTGTCTAGGTACAGTGTGACCTACTAGAAAACCAAATATGCAAGATCCCTTTCATGAGAAACCTGCTCTTTTTCCATTGGCAGAACTGGGATAGGGGAACTTCTTAATCTGCGCTGTATGCACCCACAACTGTTTGCATTTCCAATAGTGTTACTCGTGCTGTCAGCACTGTGTGCCACAGAGTCAGTGGTCACCTTTTGAGATCTCCTTTATGGAAATTAGCACATAATTTTTAGAATTACCTCTACCATTAATTAATGTTTTTTTACTTTGATGATTAAGAATCTAAACTTCCTGATGACTTTGAAATTACGTGGCCTGGATCTCATACTTCGTCTTGCTTGTCTTATAGAGTTTCTCCACAAATTTCCTTTCCCAATGGGAGATGCTTACAGACTGTGATGAAATTATCCTTGTCCTCCCTACATGGCTGCCAAACAGAGCTACATAAGCAAGTGGATTTCTCCTCATTTTCTTAATTTTAATGAGCCCAGGTATGAACAACTCAGTCACCTTTGCTCCTGATAGCAATGTGTCAACAGAAAATGTGTGAAATACGTGACTGGGAAACATCAACATGGATTTTATCAGGGAAAAATCATGCTTGACAAACCTAATTGCCTTCTATGACAAAGTAACCCTCTTGATTGATGTAGGGTGAGTGCTGGACATCGTCTACCTGGACTTTTTCATGGCTTTTGACATGGTACCCCACAGCCTTCTCCTGCAGAAACTGACTTGTCATGGCCTTGACAATTGGTCTTTGCAGTGGGTGGGGAACCAGCTGACAGACCATATCCAGAAGGGTGAGAGTAAATAGTTCCTCATCAAACTGGCAACACATCACAAGTGGAGTCCCCAAGGATCGATACTGGGCCCAATGCTCTTTAACATCTTCATAAGCGAGCACTGGGATCAAGAGCACCTTGATTAAGTTGACTGATAACGCCAAGATGAATGGAGAGGTTGACACCCCAGAAGGGAGAGTTGCCCTCCAGGATGCCTTAGACAGACTGGAGAAACGGGCTAAAAGGAACTTTACGAAGTTCAGTGTAGAGAAGCACAAGGTCTTGCACCTGGGAACACAAAGCCCAGGAGTGCAGTTCAGACTGAAATCCACTTGGCTCAAGAGCAGCCTTGTGGAAAGGGACCTGGGGGTCTTGGTGGATAACAGATTCACCATGAGCAAACTGTGTGCTGCAGCAGCTAAGAAAGCCAACAGGATGCTGGGCTGCATCAACAAGGGCTTCACCAGCTGAGACAAAGAAGTCATCATCTTGCCCTACTTGGTGCTACAGACCACACCAGGAGTACTGTGTTCAGCTTTGGTCCCCGCTGTACAAAAAGGATGTGGACAGGCTGGAGAGGGTACAGAGAAGATCCACAAGGATGATCAGAGGACTGGAACACCTGCCATATGAGGAGATGCTGAGAAAACTGTGTCTATCCAGCCTTGAGAAGAGAAGGCTTAGGGGTGACCTTATTATAACGTTCCAGTACTTAAAGGGAAGCTACAAAGAAGATGGAGGCTCCCTATTTACAAGGAGTCACATGAACAAGACAAGGGGTAATGGGCACAAGTTGCTGATTAAACACAAGAGGAAAATTTTTCACTAAGATGACAGTCAGCCATTGGAGTTGCCTCCCAGGGGAAGTGGTATATTTCCTCACTTTGCAAAGTTTTAAGTCTCAGCTCGACGGGATGCTGAGTCATACCATCATCATTTTGTTTATATAACAATTACATTAGAAGGGTTGGACCAGGTGATCCTTGAGGTCCCTTCCAAGCTGACATTCTATGATTCTATGAAAAAACTCACCATACTCTTCAACTCTTTGGAGCATTATTGTCCCATCCACCCCCTATTTTATAACCTATTCTAATATAAGTCCTGATACTGCATTTGACTGTTCTTTTCCTTTGTTTTGACCTTCAGCAAACTCCAAAGGCCTTGAACACAAGCAGAAACAGGGAAGTCATCTGGTCAGAATAATATGTGAATTAGGCAAAGGCCATTACAACTCAATTTTGAGCAATTCAGCAAAATTCTATGTCTGTTGAGTTATCAGATCAATTTCATAATACAAATACAAAATACAAAGAAGACAATATGCTGAAAACGTCTGCTAAATATACTGATTTATGCCACCCAGAAAGTTGCCAAATGTTAGATTCCTGCTGAATGTTTTTATTTCACTGAATTCAGTCAATGTAATTATGGGCT
Organism: Florisuga fusca; assembly: GCA_038090715.1. Lineage (NCBI taxonomy): Eukaryota > Metazoa > Chordata > Aves > Apodiformes > Trochilidae > Florisuga > Florisuga fusca. The sequence continues at coordinate 57,726 of JAAWXA010000110.1, forward strand.
TTATTAGAGGATTCACATATCGTCTTTATAGCTTCAACATTTTTTTCAGCTTTAGCTGGAATTCATGAAAACACATCCCCATTCCTAAAACTGCACTGCATGAGGCACGTTCTGGGTCAGAGTCAACTCTCTCAGAAGTAAATCTGGATTAACAAAATCCACAGAGGCTAATGTACTGGTACTAGCACAAAGCAAACAGTAAAAATGGGACTCGCATCCACATATTTTAAGGCAAAAAACTCCACTTTACCAAACTATACAAAATCCTTGGAGCTGGGAGACAAGAATGCAGAAAATGAAAATAAAAAAATTAATGCTCCCCTAAAGAGATAAAAAGGATAATGACTTCATTGTTTCATTTTCTTACAGCAGTTACCATGGAAGACAAAGAGTAGCAGAAGGCTGAAGTTCAGCTGTTCCTCTGTTCTCTTTCAGTCTCAAAGAATCTGATGTGACAATTCAGTGCTCAATTGTTTGAACAACTTAAAACACATGCTAGGCAGCTTAGGGAAGGAAATTAATACAGTTCTCCTAGCTTGTTCACTCCATGGGAAAGGTGAATGAAGAACAGAACCTGGGACACATGTTGGAAAAATGTCTCAGAGCAATTAACAAAAAAATCTATTTATAAAACGCATCACACTAAGTAGTAGATGAAGTATAAGTACAAACAGAAAGGTATGGAAATTCACCATCTAGGCATCAATCCAGCACCAGGGATAGTTGGGAGCTAATTCCCAACTGAAGTGTCAAGTAGGATTCAGATAAACTGAATTCCTAAGTGCTTCACTCTCAGAGCATGAATGTTCTAGCATCTGCAGGAGCAGGGAAAGGAAAGAAGACGTTGAGCTTCCCCCTAGCCTCAGGGTATTCCAGGGCCCATATGACCTGATGCAGCTGCAGTCATGGGGCTGTGTGGTCTCCATTTAGAGGAGTCTGTATCTATCCCTCTTCACACTCTCCTGTGAAAGTTGCCACACCAAGGCAACATTTTAGACTCATTCTTTTCCAAGTGTAAGTACACACACAAGCTGTGATTTACCACAGTCACTTGTGCTTGTTACTCACAGGCCACTCACAGATATGTGGATATCATCAACAATATTGTCCATGCTACACTGATGTTCTTAATAGCAAACATCCCTGTATTCCAGTATAGCAAATGCACTCAACAGGGCATTGCATGAGTCAGAGCACATCCAGAAAATCTGAATAGTCCACTGAAATAATGAGACAGTAAGTGGATTGCTTTCAAACTTGTTCTCATTATAAACAGATTACTTATATCCATGACCACATTTAGGTACCTAAGTTCCAAACCTTGGCTACATTTACATGAAGCCAACTTCCATAACACTCAGAATATAGCATAGTAACTAGAAATAAATGTATGGAGCATAAACGTAGAAACTGTTAAGCACACCGGACAATAGATTTTTGCTGCCATGAACAACAGCTTAGCAGAAAATACTCAACAGGGTTGTTCTGAGCTACTATCACCTTGCCTGGATCTGCTGGAAATGTTGATTGTTATTGCACAAAACCTGAACACATTCCATGAAGATGTGAACAAGAGGGGCTTCCAAAAAGGGAGAGAAGATAGAGTATCTATCAATCTATACATGACACATGTACTGGCTACACGGGACAGGAAGAAGCTGCCAAAGGGCTCTCCCGACTTACAAGTCAGGTGAAAATTCAAACACTGTAATAAAGAGACCAGGAAAAGTATGACACTGTTCAAATTGTCTGGTCTGCCTCAGTGATGGACGTTTTCGTAAAATAATGGCCACACTATGCACTATTAGATTTGTATTTCTGAGGTATATTATGGGAAGGAGCCGATTCATGAAACAGGAACAAAAGAGTAGCAATGTCAGAAAAAGTCCTGTCCCAGTTAGCTCAGGAGCCCCTCTGGAACTAAATCAGTACCAACCACCCCAGGGTGAAGCTGCAAAAAGCTCAAGGGCAGACAGCAGTGGAAGGGCCCTCTGAAACAGGAAGTTTCTTTTAACTTCTAGTAATGTTACTGCTTTTAATTGTGTCTGTTCTCAATTTCCTGTCCCATGCCTAAACCCTTTTCTGAAACCTGTTGCAGCCTTCATCCATGTGATGACATTGCTGTCTTTCCTTTTCACAGACAACTCCCATCACCACCTAATATTTATTAACATTTTGCAGTTTACAAAAGCCTTTGTGGTTCATCATGCCTCTTAGCCACAGGCTTCTAAGAAATATTGTTCACTAATTGAGTGGATGAGGTACAGACTGTGGCATCACTGGTGAATTCAGCTTTTTGTTTTAAGAGGCTGTCTACAGCCACGGTTCACATGTAGCCACAGCCCATGAAATTCTTCACTGCAGTTTCTGTCAAGTCTCACGTTAACGTCTATGGAGTCAGGGTTCCAGCCAATGATACACTGTCCTTAGTAGTAACATGAACTCTCCATACCATTTCCAAGGAACTGTAGAATTAAGACTGAAAGTTTCCAGCTTTCTGAAGATGCAGGATCATCCAAGCAAGGAATGATCTGCTTCTGTTTCCCCTGGAGGCAGTGTCAGTGGATGTCTGTAGGTCAGTAGTCTATGTTTGTATATTTCATCTTAATGATGAGTTAGTCAAATCTCAGTCAAGACTAAAAACGTAACAGGATTCTTCTCTTTACATCACTGTGCAACACACAATCTACAGAATATATGTAGCTAAAGTGTATGAGTTTGTGAAGCGTTCACAAGCAGAGAATAGCCTTCTATTTATAACTGGTTTTCCAAACAACAAGCCCTCTTGCTAAACTAAGTACTCACAGTTATCTTTACAAAAAAGAATCATAATGCAGAGGTAATGTCAGCAATGATGAACCACCGATTTTATGAAAATTATTTGTTTTTTAATGGTGGAAATGTAAATACATTGTTTAAGAAACTACGGAATTATATACATTGAATACATTTGGTTTTATGGGGTTTTGATTGTTTTTAGGTTGTCTGGTTTTCAGGAAGCAAGCTTTCTTCTGGTCCTTTTAGCTTCCTGACTGCCAAGTCTACATTATAAGCAGGGTCCTGCTGCTGATGGACAATCCCACTGTAATCAATACATCATGATGGCAACCAATGTCCCTAAGGCAAAAACAAGTGTCTCCATTGGAGTAAAGTCACCCAGGACATTCAGAAAGTTAAAAACAAATAAGCAAACAAAAACCTTCTTCTGAAATCTGATTTTTTAAAGTCCTACAAGGAGAAACACAGGGAAGGAAGTCTGTTTTGTGGAAAATATTGGTTTAAATGCTTTGGGAAATATCCACATACATACAAGCTGTCATTCTTTGTGATCTTCAATGACACAGAAAATGGACCAAGTTTTTTAATTCTACTTTTCAGGAGTCTTATTTATCAGCACAAACCAGCTGTGTCAATAGGATAGTGCTGAAGATGTCTCCCACTGCTGTCTAATGTCTAAGGTCAAGTGTTTTATATCCTTTGCTGTAGTAGGTGATTAACAAAACAAAGTTTTATCTGTAGACAGCTGGATGCTTACTGTGTTGCAAGCATTGCTGGCTAGTCTTGTCTTTGATTATATGAATTAACTTCAGTTTCAACACAAGTTGACAATTCTGTGGAACTGGACAAAGTACAAATAGATTGCTCCGAGTTTCCTGTTTTCATTCCGATGTGTACAAATTACCTCAACATGCCCCTTTTTTCTGAAAACACTGAGGTCTGAAAGAAACTCTTGTTATATTGTTGCCACTTAGGTTTCACTGAGCCTGCATTATCTACTCACAGCTTTAATGACTTCCTGCAGAGAGAGGCTCTGTAGAAGTCTTGGCAGCAGGGCTAAGAATAGCATTAAATGCAAGGTTATCTAGGCATTACACTCACTGTAACATGCAATTAACTCTCCTCTTCCATTTTCATTACACAATTATTCATTAATGTCAATTTAATTTTATGCATTGTTCTACATGACCGAAGGCTGATTACGGGCCTTTTCACTCCAATATCCCAAGTTAACTGGTGCCAGCCTCTCTCAGGGCTGGCTAATTGCAATTTAGCCCAGACAATTCCTCCCATTTTTGCCCTCCAGTAATGGAACAACAGATCATGGTCAGGTAAAGATTTTAAGGTGGAAATAAAGCCCAAGCCTTAGCAGCACTGAAACCAGCAGAGCCCTGTCCCTCCCTTCCCTTTAACATCTCAGATTTTCTGAACTGTTTACCAAAGCTGCCGCTGCTACAAAATCTCACAGCTTAAACTGGCCTCTGAACCCTCCTAGGGATTTTTTGTCCAGCTGTACAACACTGCTTCAGCACAAAAACCCCCCAACATTATACAGTGCAAAGACGCAGTATAGGGTATATTTAATTGATTCGTTCAACAAGAATGTAACTGCCCTATGGTGTCTCTTATTTGAATTGGGTTTGCTTCATTGTGTAACTTTGAGCAAAGTTTTGAAAAACTTTGTGCATTTTCATGTTTCAACTGCTTGTTCTCTATTCAGTTCAGCTCTCTGAAAATATATTCTTCATCAGATATCTTTCTAAAGAATGTGGAAATTGTTGGACTTACAGTAACACATGTTGCAAGCTCTTTTCACTGCAAACCACTTAATAAGCCACCTTAAAATGTCAGGATATAAGTATACCAAAAAACAATACAGATTCTTACACATCATCTTCTAGTAATTTGCCTTGTACTTTAAATCTGCACAAGCAGCTCATCATTATATTTTTTTCAGTGTTACTGGCAGACCATAGCCTAAAATAATATTTAAAGAATGGCTAAGACATAAGCTATGCACCTTTCTATTTCCTCCAAAACACGTGAGCCTGTATGTATCAAATTAAAAAAAAAAAAATCCCATTAAAAATCAGGAAATAATTCGGCGTCCTCTACTTGACTGAGTAACTGGTTTTGTTTCAGAAGAGGGTCTGTATGAGGTCTTTTCCACACACCTGGTAGAAAGACTGTATGATGAGAGATGCTTTAAATATTGTCTGATGCCTAAGGGTAGGCAACAAGCTGCTTCTTTTGAAGTAATAATGAGAAAAAACAAGTTATCTGCATTAAAGCACTCCTTTCTCTCCTTTCTTGCCACTGTATTCAAGGCTGTGTCAGCATTCTTGCTTGAAAACTCTGTTTTCAAGGGCTTTATGATTCAGTCATAAAAATGAATTCCAAGCTGAAACTTGGCATGTAAACCTTCAGCCTAAGACGAAATATTTTTTACAAAATGTCAAAACCAAAATCCTTTTGGTTGTTTTCAAGTAGGAGAGGTGCTGTTAACCTCTCTCTTCCCCACCCAAACTGTAATGAACTGGCTGTGCAGTTTGTTTCATACACCTAGAAATAAAAAGCATTTGCAAGACTCCAGTCTATTAGGTGGACTTGGATACTTCTGGCAGTTGTTTTTTGAAACTATTCAATAACTCAAGGTGGAAATATAAGCTTAGTGACATAAGTGCATTTTAAATGATTTTAATTTTTGTCTTGTTATTCTTTACTGCTTTAAGTTTCGTGGTAATTTATATCTATGAAATAAAGGCTATTAAGCATGCAGAATAGTGATCTGCTAGATCTGCGAGATCACTATTGCTAGATCACTTGTGGAGACAAGCCAGATCTGTCAGTAGTGCAGTCACATTTATTGCAAAGGAGTCATACAGCTGCTGCTTAAAAATGGATAAACATGTATTTAATGAACTAAACGTGAATGAATATGATGAGGTTCTTATAGCCCATAATGCAATAAAATATATTTTAAAGCTCCCAAAATAGGTTTTAACCTAATTAGGTCAATATGTGTGTTTAAAGCTTATACTTACATGATCAGGTCAGTAACTGGTATTTGGGGGATTTTAAAACAAAGATTTTAAAAGATTTTTTAAAACATTTTTAAACAACAGGAAAACAATAATAAAAACCCCACTGCAGTTGCATAAAGTAAAGTCTGAAGTATAAACCATACAGGGTCAAGAAATTAAAAGTGAAAACCTTTACATTTCCAAATTGCAAAGGGCCAAACACAGCACAGGAGGTGTCAATGCTGTACTGCCCTGACGAATTGCACAAGTGAAGGATAAAGTGGGAAAGAGTTTAAACAAGATTCAATGTAACTTCTGTGTTTCTGTCACAGCTTCTATTGACCTGGACATTTTATTTTAAATTAGGAGGCTTACACTTCCACATTTTGTTTTTAATTCATTTTTTTCTTCAAAATGCACACTGATTTTAACAGCCAAACTTGCTTGATACTTTGATTTTTTGGTCTTAATTTATAAGTTGCCAATAGTTTACTGCCTTCTAAAACTTTTTGATTCATGCTCTGTTTGCTTTCCCTCTGTGAGGTTTATGGCCATGGGACCTAATTTGCTGGTTTCATTATGTAAGTTAGACAAAATCTGTATTGCTAACAGGGCTTAGTTTGGGTCTGAAAGTTTTATTTCTGAAGTTAAACCATTACTGTGTAACAAGTAGTTACTCAGAAAATATACTTACATCTGTCAGTTCCCTGAACTCAAGAACTGATTCAAACTTATTGTATTTAAGCTAATTGAATCATTCAGTAACATTCCAAAGAAACTGAGCCAGTGGTTATTGCAGTGCACTGTATAGGCAATATGCATAGGGACAACTTTCTAGGAAACAATTTTGTTAACCAACACAAAGCAAGAACAATTTGGTTGGGATTAATGAAACGGGGCAAGGTCCACAATGGGCACAGTTTATACTGCAAGTTTATATGCCAGCTTTTCTCTTAATTTTTTTGTTATGCTAAAATGCACACTCATTGCATGAATACAGGGTACATGTCTGGGATCCAGAGGCTTGGAAGGATACTACCTGTGTACAATCCTACACATTTACATAGCAACCCAGTAAAAAGTATTGCAACTCCCCATGTCTGTTCATGATATTTTTAAGCCAGAATTTTTACTGCAGGAGAAATTCATGATGAATGTATTACTATCACAGGTACCAGAGCAAAGTACTCATCAAGTTAATGTCGAAGGAATGTTAAATTGTCAAGAATAGCAAAACCAGATAAAATCATGACAAAGCTACAGGTAAACCTCTGAAGTACGATGGCTGTGGAAAGGGAGTCCTTAAGCTTAAAGCATAATTATCTGGCACCTAAATACTAATCTCCAAACCAAATTTGTCTGGGAGCAATTTGGGGTTTGACAGCTGGTAGCCACACATTATTTTCCCTGAGAGAGCAGCCTACCATGGAGTGCTGAGACTTGCCCGAGCTGAACACGCATCTTGCACATTTCTGCAGCCAAGAGGGGAAGGGGCTGCAGTGGTCTGCAGGTGGCAGCTCTGGTGGGTGACTCAAAATGGAGCCTCCACGCAGCTGAGCCAAGACGACTTCTGCAGAGTCAGTCTCAACTAGAAATGCTTCTACATGGCTTCTGAGAGGAGCAGATTGGTTTTTCATGGGCTGGAATTCAGAGAGGAGGAAACCAGCTTGCCGTATGATTATTCATACTATTGTTTAGATTTTAGACTATATTGAAGTGCTGAGCATGCTCCCTGCTAGGGCAGCTTTTTAAAGTATGCTGGCTGTTCAGTTTGCCAAGCATATGTAAACAGTTTTAAAAATGAAATAACTGTTCTATATTAAAATATATCTTTATTTCAGAGAGGGAAAAAAAAAAAAAAGGAATTGTTTTTCATTATGGCTTGCTTGCATGCCAAACTTAATTTGAATGAAGAAAGATATTTTTTAGGTATAGGATTAAAAAAAACAACCAGCATTATAGTTATGCAAAATCTATGCTTCTGTAATTTTAAACAATGGGACCCTGGAGTTTTAAATTTTCCAAAATGAGGATTTATAATGAAACACCTGACAAAACCTTAACATACAGATACTAATAAGTTACTCTGTAAACAATGGATCTGATTCATATTTTTTTAAACTACCATATTTAGCCTAGTGTGACTTCACTGACTCCAGTGGAATGGTTTCCCTCATTTACCTTCTGAATGGTTGCAATCATGCATGGTATATATGGTAAACACGTGTTGAGGGATCTCTCCAGACACTTCTTTTTATATGTTCTACATTGACAAAAAAGGATAGTAGATGAAGAGGGGTCTCTAGTAGTTAGATAGAAAAACACTTAAGGAATAAAAATGTGTGCTACTTCAAATCCCAGTGTACTCTGTTCAGTTTTCTCAGCTCCCCCACTCTCTGACATTGAATCTTCCCAGTATTCTTGACAACATACTTTTTGGTTTCTGTATAATTTGATGATTTTCCTAATAGGGTTTATAGAAATAATATGTTCTATTTAGAGTTAGTGTGGCATATAAGCAAATGGCAGTTGTGCAGCTATTCTGAAAGGCTAAAATGGCTCATGGAGGTATTATTGCAGCTGTTGTAGACCTTGTAATGGCCATAGGTGCTGACTCAGAGAAAGATTTTGTGTCACGGAATCCTGCTGTAGACTGTAATTCTAATGAGCCTCATGACAAGGATATGGCTGCTAGGGTGAGAAGGTACAGACAGAGCTGGTAACTTCACTGTCTGAGGTAGAGACTGACTCAAAATCAAAAGCATGAGGTCAAATATTCACTAAAAGAATGACAATGGGATGGAACTGAGCATGTAGATGCTTCCAGTCACATAAAAGTAATTTTAAATGGAGTATTTGGCATCTAACAAGATGTCATAAGGTTCTGCTATGGGGTGGGTTGTCTGGTGTCTTAGCTTTGCAGGATGGATCAAGTCATCTCATTTATTAACTAGCTGAGTAACAACTTGAGATCATTTAACTAATGCAAGCTCCAAAATACATTGAAAACCTGAAAAATGACAGGATTTTTTGTAAATATTAGAAGGAAGATTCTGAAACCGGGCACAAAATCACACTTTTCATTTGGATATGTTTACTTTATCCTTAGAAGGAATAAGTATTCCTGACACATTTCAATGGGGGCATTTTAAAAAAATTCAGCAAATCAATCAATTGCTAATAGGACCAACCCTGAATTACAAGTAGGCACTTCATACGCCACCGTGACATAATTTCTTCTACCTCTTGAATCCCTTTTAACCGCCATCACCCCAAGACCCCTGTGATACAATGTACAGTTTTTGAAATGCAGTAGCAAAGTTTTCAGTAGACCAGTCTGACTGTTATTCAATGAATACCTTATTCAGTTGATCTACAATTTTCTGCCCTCGAACAAATTTCATCTTCACAGTTATTTTATCAGAAAAGCAGCACACTGCTAGGTATAGTCTCCCTTCAATGCATGCATGCATCTCCCATTAACTCTAGAGGGAATTATGCACACACATCAGGAGAAAAATATACCCCATAGTGATAATGGCTTGCATTTATATAATGTCTTTTATTCCAAAGCACTTTTCAAACTGCTCTATTGCTAATCTGATTAGAAGCTCCATCTGTAGAGTGTACCTCCATTACTCTGCTCTGCTAGCAAGCATAAGACTTTCAACATGGTCTGTGAAAAACCTTTAAAAAGGTGTCACCATGTATTTATGCTCAGTTTTTTTATTAGTGGTGATCACTTCTCTTCTTTCATTCTCTTCTTTTATGCACAGTAAATTGTAAATGCACACCTTTGTTCAATTTTTACTGTGCTCTGCAAAATCCACAATAAAAATGGTAGAAGACAAAATAAAATACAGCATGAGACATCATAAAAAACATTTGGTTTTGCTCTCAATGAAATCGCTTGCCAAATCACCAGTGACTTCACTGGCACCCATCAGAGCCCAGACCTATGATGTATTAAAAAA
>JAAWXA010000110.1:70000-148675 GCA_038090715.1 Florisuga fusca
ACAGACTTCTAATCCAGCACCCCAACAGCTGCAGTGAGAAATTAGAGTGCAGGCAGAATTTCTTTGTTACCTTGACATTAGCATTGCTAGTTAGCCGGGAATTATGCTTACAGTAAAATATTTCCCAGACTCCTAGTTCATACACCTGCAGTACCTGCACTTGGCACACTATTAAAATTGCAATGCAGATTTTTACTCATGCCTTCACCTCTCTTCCTGGTATACTTTTGCAGATGGCTTGACTACTTTTATTGATTTATTTGCTAAACGCAAACCACATTTATTAGACTTTTATCCTATTGGCAAAAAAACCACCAGACTTAAAGACAAATGTCAAAAAAAAGTTCCAATTATCAGTTGTAAGATAAGGGATGAGAAATATGAAAAGGTTTTCAGTTCATCCTCCCTCACATCTTCCATTTAATAAAGAATTTAGGGATGGAATAGTATGAAGGACAGAGGACAGAGGACTGAAGCCTTCTCCTTACTGGAAGGAGCCACCCAGCAAATGCAATTTGGAAGTACAGATAGCAGCCCAGCAACCATGCACCCCATCACCCCCCCACCGGGCACTGTCACCAGAGACCCAGAAATGACCTTTTGCCTTGGACTCTTTGTGACCGGTAGTTCCAAGACTGACATGGGCTTCATGAGGAAACGGGCTGAAGAAAAGATCTCTGTTTCTTTCCTCCCACCCCCAGTCTTTCTCTTTCTTGCTTACAGAAACGATATCTCTACTCCAGCTGGACTGAGTTCCAGAAGCCACAGAATCCTCCCTAAATTATCAGTGATAGGCTTATTTTAACCTAAGGCTAATTTAAAGGAACAAACAACCATGGAGAAACCACTACAACTTCATGCAAAGCCACAAGTCAAAGAAGAAGTGTGGATATAATAATGTTTCTGAGAGCTTTGATTCTGAATGGCCTAGTTACTGATTTTATGATAAGGCACAGTTTGCCTTTCTGATTTGCATGGATAATGATGCAATTAGCAGCTATCATATATAAAACATGTTAATTTTTCATTAGACACCAAACCAAATAGCTTAATGCTGAACATATAGTGTGGAAGCTCCAATTGCTGACTCTTTCAATGGAGCTGGTGCATATATTTTTCTTCACCAGATGACGGTGAGTTTGGTATGAACCTTTGATGAGTTGTCAGTGGAGTCCCCTCTACACCCTCTCACTGCTACTAAAATTTTTTTTTCACATAAGAATTTTTCATACTGGAAACAGCTTCTTGTACTGTGTCACAATAGCAAAGCAGCAATTATGTGGGGTCTGGTATTTTCCATGCAAACTATAATTAAAAAAGAGAGAAAAATTTCAGAAAACCTGCCTCCTTAAATAGACCAGTTTCTTGTGTGTTCAGAAGACAGCCTGTACTTTTAGGATTGTCAAATTAAAACACAAAGGGCTACATATATAAAACTGTTTCTCTAAAGAGAAAAGGGAAACAGTGTAAGAAAGCATATTTCTAACAATTTGTCAGTAATAGTTATCTAATAACTTCATGCAGAAAAAACTAAATGCCAAGGTTTTGAAAAATTCTTCAAGTCAGGACAACCTGCGAGAGATGTCACCATATAGGTGTGTCTTATATTTACATTTGCAGAAGAATTACAGGGCTGCATTTGAAGATATGAATCAAAATACTCCCATGTGCTTTGGTTAGTAAGGGCACATGGCACTTTGGCACTTGTCATATCCCTACTGGACTAGCATGTTAATAAAAACAGATAACGAGGACAGGAAAATTAGTATTGGGACCAAGACCATACTCTATTAGAAGCCTTTTTTTTTCTTTCTTCTACTGTTTTTCTACAAATACAAACAAGCCCTGTGAAAGTATCACAGTAAGAGAGCACTTAATTAAAAAAGTCAACCACAACTGTATTAGCATTAGAGGTTACAACAAATGCAAGCATTGCTGGGAAAAAAAATGCTAAATACATGCATCTCCACAAAGAAGTTTGAAACAATGACTTTACTCCACAGGGAAATACTGTGGTATATAATACAGTATCATTACAATAAAAAAGGAGCCATGAGGCACATCACTAAAAGAAAAAACAAATCAAAACAAAAAAGAGAGGAAAACCAAGCAGCACATTGTGTCTCTGCCAACAGTGAAGTAAACAGTGCATCTGTTTCAAAATTCAGACCCCTGCATCTGACCAGGATTAAAAACTGTCCATTAGAAAATGGAGTCCAGAAAGGTTAGTGCCATTCTGAGTGCCCCGTTTCTCTCTGCTTTTCCTTTGCACAGAGAAAAGCAGTTCTGAGTCCATGTATTTCCAATAAAACCAATTGGTAAAAGAAAATAATTTCACAAGTTCCGTTTTACGTTAAAAATACTCATCATAAACATGAAACATACTGTGTACAGGCAGTCTGTCTGACTAAGAGCAGCTCGGTTCAGTCTGTGCAAGATAACCACGAGTAATGGTTTTCGATAATCAGGCCACAGCATTAATATAACATGAACCATAAACGCTTTGTACTACATCTCTGGTTAAGCTACCAAGTCTTATTGGAATATTAAGGAGAAGAAGCTATATTCTGCTTTCTGTTCTAAATTGTAAAACGTGCTTCAGAGCATTTCTACAGATGCTTCTTCGGAACAGACACTGCAAAAACGAGTATGTGGTACAGGTTACTAATGGATGGATCTCTTAAATAAACCTCTGATCCTTAGTATCCAGTTCAAGCTCAAAGGCTGCTTGCTGGGTCAGAGTTTTGGTTCCATAAAACTCAGACGTGAGATTTCAAGTGTCAGTTCTGCTGGCAGGGGTCACTCTGCTTGGGAAAGTGGAAGTCAATTGCTCTGGGAGGCAAAAACTCCATTTCTATAGCTCTCATTGTTCCTCTGCTTCTGTAGCATTAGACTGAAAGGACTCATTTTGACCAGTGCCAGTAGTGGAGAAACTCTGAATTATGCCCCTTTTCATGAATGTTATCCAGAAGAAATACATTAAAATGAAAGTAGCATTGATTCTGAGATTTGGGGAACATTTTACAGTACATCAGAATAAGGTGACTTATAAGCATATCCTATGCTAAACATACTGCTATTTTGAAACACAGATCATACACCTGTTACTGCAGCTGATTTCATATTAGAATTGTGGAATGGTAGCTACAAAGCCACAAACTTTCCACAGAAGCAGTTTCTCCATAGTATAATGCTTATGATAATTCGTTGCAATAAAATAAATAAATATGTAAATATAGGAGACATATATATGAAATAACAAAAAAATTCTTTGGATTTAAAAAAGAAAATTCTGGTTGAAACACATTATTATTTGAATTGCTTATAAGCCAATTCCCTATCAAATGCTGGTGGCATACAAATCAAATAACAGAGCTTACTTTCTTGGTATTTCGTATTTACTTTTGGTGGGTGAAACAGAAAGCCAAGGTCCATTCCTAACATCTTTTGATCATTAAAAAATCTAAGGCAATTTTAACAAGAATACAAGTGTTAAATTAATCACAGTGACCTGGCCAAATTCCAGCTCTGGTAATTACATCCTGCATACCTAAAATTCCCCCTGCAGTTTCAACTGGAGAAGCTATTCTTCACTTTTCTTCTTAAAAAGGATTCCATATAGCGGTGCTGCTGACATAACTTTTGGTCCAAAATGTTTCATTTCAACTACAGGTAAATGAGCTGGAGCACTTTTGGGTCTTCTTAGATATAGGTACTTTAAAAATGTAACTGTTATTTATCCAACTGTTTTTCCTCTGCTAAAAGACATATTTATTCTACCCCCTGAAAGCAGTGGGAGCATCTATTTAGCCACTTCTTCTCTCACTAGGAAAAAATTACCTTTGCCTTCCACATCTCTGACCTGGAAAATGAAGCATCTCACTCACCTGACATGGAGTCGGGTGAAATAATGCAAACAGTATCCTCACAGGCTCTTCAGTCAAATCACAAGAAGAACTCCCATGGGCTCTTGGATATGGGTCTTCAGAAGTGCACAGGCATTGCTGCTTCTGCTCTTTCAGAAACTAGGATTCCCTCTACTCTTAGAAACCAGAAAAATGGCAGGCATAGCAACAGTGCTAATCACTCTTAATTTCCCACCAGTAGTTATATATAATAATTCAAAGTCCAGGGTGTATCTAACCAATTAACCAGAAAGATTTGGATAGAAACCAACTGTGAAAGTCACCATTAATTTTTAAAATAACTAAACTATTAGGCTTTATGGCCTGCCATCATTATATCAGAATCTTTCATGTAGTCACTAGGAAAAGTCTCTTATTTGCCTTTGTGGAAGCATACAGGATACTCTATGTAAACAAATGAATCTGTAGAAAGAAGGAAGACAGTAAGAGAGTAATAACAGACTACAATGAATCTGTATGGCTGGCATCTGCCATGTCAAGAATGTCTGTTAAGGTAAGGCAAATACAGGGGACAGAGAGACATGAAGATGCTGGGCCATTCCAGGCAGGGAAGAGGAGGCATCTGTCAGTCTGCCTTTGCAGCAGCCTCCTCTGAGCTGGCCCTGCTGGCTCCTCTCCAGGTAAGCTGCTTTCTGAGCCGAGGACAAATGCATATTGTACAGAAGGCTGGCTAGAGTTTTCCAAGGTACTATTAAGGCATGTTTCATAGGTGATAATGTCTTCAAGTGTAACAAGCAAAATACTATGAATTTATTTCAGCATGAGCTATTCAAGATAAGATGGAATAGGAACAGTGGCTGAAGCAGAAGTGTTTAAATGAGACACAGGGTCTGTTCCTTGCTTCTGACCTCTGTAGATAAGCAATAAAATTATACATGGCTGCAACAGTATACTGTGTCAAGAGTATTAAGTGGACAGCTTCTAATTACCTTTAGCTCATAAAGCTAAAGAGCTTGATCTATTGCTTAAAAGCTTTTTAGTTTAAATTATTTTAATCAACAATTCTATTTTTAGCAGTTGTTTCTAAGATGCTTTTCCAGTAAATGCAGGGCGTTGGGGGGAGTAGGGAGGGGGGCTGGTCTTGTTAGCTAGCTGGCTCACCTCCCAGGATGCAGAACCTTAAAGCCCTCAGCTGAATAAGAATCTGCCAATGAAAAAATGAGAAAGGCACAGGAGTCTGGGAAACCTAGAGCAATGGACATTTTTTCTAGAAAGTTCTTTTTATCCAATTGTTACAATGTCCAGAAATGCCTAATGCATTTTTATCAATGTGGTGAGACTCAGTGTGAGGAAGACATTAATGCACCCTTGCCTATCTAAGCTTGATTTCAATCTCTGGCAACACTTTCCTCTTGTATGTCCCTGTTCATGGTGATGGGAACTAAGATGGGTAGCTATTGAGCATGAAGAATCCAAGAACCATGGAGAGAGGAAGAATGGCAGATGATGCTGGTAGCAAAAACATATTGCACCTTCTCCCAGATGAGAGGAATGGCTCTGGAGAAGGGTAGTTTTGATACATTTGATCCCTTGGACTCTGGAAAAAACAATGATGAGAGAGAAGCAAAAAGCCATGCAACAACTTCTGAAACACTGCCACGGGACGCAAGAAGTACAAGTTATCCTCACAGATCCAAGAATGTTTTCATTAACAAAACTTTCATTAAAGGCTGCAATTTTATTCTTGGGATCAAATTTAATAATCCAACAGTCCTGAACCTCCTCATGCTTTTGGGGTACTGATTAATCCCTTGGTGCTCATTTGGCTAATATGCATCTGGGCTGTTCATGTACTAATCTTTATAAAATTCAGACCAGAGCTGTATCAAGCTACTCTCTCGCTACAGTGCAGGCAATCTAATGAAAATATCCCCATATATCATAAGTCAGATATTAAAAACAGGAAAAAAAACAACACAAAAATCATGGACTCCATGACTCTCGTGAGACTACAAAAAAGATTCATCCTTTGCTATAACAGCAAAAATGACCTTGGCACAGGGCATTTCCTGAAAAACGAAGGATTGGCTGGGGTTAATGGCCTACAGCTTTGCCTGAGGCCATCAAGTCTCCCAGTCAGTCATTAATCCCCCGGAAGTACCCTGGTGCCTTGATCATTTCTATTTAATTAAAGTCAGTGATCCCCAGGACGCCTCCATTTCACCAGGAGACTCTTTCTAGCTACTTCAAGGAATGTGGCTCTCAGCTCCCTCCCTCCATTTCTTTTTCTCTCTCAAGATATTTGACATGACATGTTCCAATTTCCTTTTTAATGGCCAATGTTTAATATGGCTTACAAATAATTATTTTTTCTTTCATCTTTGACATGAATCCTTAGTCCAAAATTGAAAAATTAATTATTTTTTTTTTCCCCAAGGGAAAAACTCATCTGTGGTTCCCACATGAGGGACACTGAACCCAAAGTAAATAACTACCAAGGTTTAAAGAGCTTTCAGCTTCAAAACAAACAAAACCAAAAGCAATACATCTAAATGAGCAGAAAAAACAGACTTATGTTGGGGGGAGGAGCAGAAATCACACACGATGATTTAATGAAAAGTCAAAAATGGGAATCTGCTCTTATTGCCTTTTTTCCCCATCCAAGACTGCAAACCTGGAAACACCAGAGAGTTAATTCAATGATTATCAGGGGCTCCACAGACTTCAGTGGAACTACATGAACGAAAAGAGGCAGGCACTTGTGCTTTCAGGACCAAAGCCTACATTTACACAAATTAAAACAAACAAGCCAGAAGGGCCACCAATGTAGCTCTCTGAGAAGGAACTGCATCCTACCTAAACTCTGTTAGCAACCTGTTTCAGACTATAAAATAGAGATTCAGATTTTTAACATTTGAAATTTCAAATGGTGATCCGAAAACAGACAATATATGAAAAAAATGACATTCTTGCATACTTATGAAAATTAAGGTGCAAAGTTAGGTCTGCATCACATACAAGAGACTAAGACACACTTACTATCCCAAGTATGTGATAACCCAAAGTCCTGATCTTTCCAAAATTTGGTATCCCATGTGGTAGGAGGATGCAGTGCATCTCCAAATAAGTATCTACTCTTAAACCTGTACTTGCAGCTCATGACCAATGAACCTGATGGTTTGGAGTAATTAAAATTCTATTTTGAAATTCACAGCCAATTTCTATAACACACTGCAGCAGTACTACAGATAACACTTCCCTGTGTCTTCCCAAGTTCAAATCAAGATTTTAACTTTGTAAAGAAAGCAAATGGCTGCTCAAGACAACAGCAAAGGAGACATTACCACAGCCTTTCAGAATTCTACAGTGCAACAGGTCACAATGTTCCCAATCACACCTAAGACAGCTCACACGCACAATGAATTTACAAGTTATTTAATTACACTCAGATCACTACCTCTAGGATTCTTCAGCAACATGATGGAAGTTATAGCTATCATGGGTCCCTTTTAAATTTGCCCTTTCAGGATATAAAGAAATCTTGACAAAATCCACTCAATCTTTTTACTATTTCAAGTTTGACATCACTAATATAGGAGGTACAACCCTATCCAAGGAAGGAAAAACATGCTCTAATGAAGACATTCAGATGTTGACAAACTGGAAAAGAAGAGAGAATTTAAAGTTTCATCAGCTGCAGGTCTGAATCCAGATTTTTTTTTTCAGGATGCGAACTTTTTCATCTGTTGTTTTGGTTCACAAGCAACAAGCAAAATGAGCCTATGCTGAATAAGCAACCCCAGTGCTGAATTTATCAGGATGGCTGAAGGAGCTCTATGCCTGCCAATTAGCCCTAGTCAGAAAGAAGTACATCCCTACAAAATGTGGAGTAATTACAACCCTGAGATAGCTTCCATCCCTGAATAAGTACATCCTGCTTATGACTTCTGTTTGTATTTCATTTGCTGCTCACCTTTTAACAGTGATGTTTCCCTTACAATGGGACAAACTGGGGAAGAATGACACCAAGTTTAACTTAAATCTTTTTTGATATCCACCATGATTACATTATGGCTTAAATGTTACTATTTGCTTAACTACATTCATATCAAGGTTCTGCTAATGGAGCCCAAGGAGATTCACAACTACACAGTGGAACATAATCTAAAAGAAAACATAAGCCAAACCCTTGGTGAGTCATAGACGCAGCTTAGCATTAAAATCTCCACTTTTCCCATTGCATGCTTTTCCATTAACAACAGGACATTTCAAAAGTTTGAGATGGTACCTGCGGGAGGTCAGTTGGGACTACAGAG
The DNA here is from genome assembly GCA_038090715.1 of Florisuga fusca. NCBI lineage: Eukaryota > Metazoa > Chordata > Aves > Apodiformes > Trochilidae > Florisuga > Florisuga fusca. Next base: position 78,183 of record JAAWXA010000110.1, read on the forward strand.
AGGAGATATTTTGTAGATTAAAATGCATTATTGGCATTAACTTGAGAGGAAAATGATTCATTTATTTAAAAAAAAAAAAAAAAAAAAAAAAAAAAAAAGAAAAGAAAAGAAAGTAGTTTCACTAATCATTTCACTATCAAAGAATTCATTTTCTAAGTGCTCAAACTTAGAGTCTTTCAATGAGGAAAAATTCTGAATCCTATTTAAAACTGCTCTGGAAGAATTCTTTCTCTTGAACTACAGCTAAAAGACTTGTAAAAAATGTTATTTCAGCACTGAAGCAGTTTAAGTGACTGACTGAAACCACAATGTACAACAAGCCTAACTCAAGCTTGGCAGAACAGAAGCAAATAAATAGCAACATAACTAACAATGTCATCTCAGTGTCTTGTCATTAACACAATTATGTCAGTACAGTCAATCAACACATTGCCTTGACTTTAAAGTAAGATGCAGAATACACGTCTTTAAAGTTGGAAGGAGGAGGACAGAAGAGAATCATTGAATTTAAAGCCACAGTTATTCCCAGTTATTCCTGGCTTTTTAGGAAAACAAGGTTATCCATTTATAATATGCTTTTTGCTGGAGTATTGCTAAAATAATTCTTATGAGTTCAATACCATCTGTAATAGCCCTCTGGCTATATGAAACAAAAAGGGACTCAAGACAAAGCATTCCTTTCACAAATGAGAAACTGATTGACTACCTAAAGTGATAATTAATGCCACTCAGTTTCGAGTGGGAATGAAGAGGACAAAATGAAAATGCATGTTCCCAGAATGCTTTCCTCTCAAAAAGGTTCTTTGCTATGTGTTGGGAGGACTGACAAATCTACACTATCAGCAGTGGAATGTGATGGCATCTGCCAGAATTAGCTACCCCTTAGCAAAGGAATATGAAACGAATCACCTTTGTGGCTTAGTGACAATGCCTGTACAGAGGCCAGGATAGGCAGAAGCACATTCACTAGACCGAGGCTCACTAAAAAGTGTGTTTCAGGTAAAATTGAGTTGCATAAAAACTTCCATGGGAGATCTCCCTGCTTCAAGGTGTCAGTTTGGTTTTTTGATAAATTGTTAAACTGATACTGAGGCCCTGGGATAAGCCTCCAGATGCTGGGATGTTCACAAGGAAAGCTGCTTAAAATCCTTAGGTTGTGCCTTATGACTGCAGCTGTCCTGAGAAATCACTGTTGGATTCTGAAGCAGCAGCCAGGACAACATCCAACAAGCCAAATCCTCACAGAAGATAAATTAGGTAAGAGCCTTGCTTCAGCTAATAAATCAAATCTGTCATACAACAACATGCTAATATTCTTCCTACTTCCACCCTTTGAGATGCTCCATAAGGGCTTTTGAACTAATTGGGGTACACTGTGCAATAGGCTAATGTGCCACATCATTCTGTCCCTCTGGCCACTCCGACCAAATCTCTGTAAGCTTCTCTGACCCACTCCTGGCTTTCCTGACAGCTCTTCATGTAATTTGTCTCTGATCTTCACTCAGCTCTCCTGATACCCTGACTTCTGCTATATCCTCATGCAGCTCTAATGTTCTCTCTTCTCATTTTCCTCCCATTCTCTTGCTGCTTCTCTTTTCCTTCCTCCTCCATGTACTTAGGATCTAAACACCTACCCCAGCTCTCCTTATTTTTTGCTCTTCTGACCTTGTGTCAGCTAGTACAAAATTAGTCTGATCCTGTCAGATCACACATATTTCTCTGAACTCCTAGATCGCTCTGGTCCTCTCTTTTCCTTCTACCTGGCATTTTGATCCTTTCTACCTCCACTTGTCCCAGTTTGATCCAGTTTCAGCTTCCCTAGAGACTCTACAACCCTCTCTGAGTCTTGTTTTGCTACTCTCATCCCTCCTCCAGTCCCCCTGTGTGGCTCAAATTACCCTTGAACATTTCTTTCTTCCTCAAAATCTTCTGAATCTCAGATCTATATAGTAACATACGCTATATTCAATGTGTTTTTTTTGAAATTGGTGGGAATTTACCACGTAAGAAATAGCCTGCCATTACTGACATAGAACATGACTGTGAAAAAGAAAAAAAAATATTATATTTATTTCTCAAATATTTTCTCTATTTTTGTCATATTTTCCTACATTGTTAAGATATGTTCCTCTCATTCCAGTTTTAAATAGAAATTTATAAAACTTAGGCCCTGTACATTTCTACTTTTACTGAAATTACATCTTATTCTCATCATCCTTCAACCATTTTTATCAAACAGGGACATGGCACTGCGATGGATGTGCACACTGTGGGACAGTCCAAGTTCAAGCAGCCACCATGACTGAGGAGCCAGCACTGCAGGGCCACAGTAACTCTGTGCCCTGTTCCTGCAGTCCCCTGTTCGGGTGGCAGGGACAGCTGCTGCTCAGGATGTCAGTGTGGGAATGCTGATTCACTCAGTGACCGGAAGTGGGAATATTTCTGCATTTGCCAATGGGACAGAGTAATTAAGCACAATCACAATGCTGCCTGCCTTGTACAGGCACATCTACTCAATAAACATGAAACTCTTAGAGATGCAGAAGTTTCTGCACTAAAGTGAAGGGGTGCTGAAGAAGGCTTCTCGCTAAGCACTTCGTACACAGTTCACATCAAAGAGCAAGTTTCCAAACAGCTGATGGGTCAAGTACATGTTGAGTTAACATTTGTCTCTTTAAGACTGTCAGCAAAATTCAGACTGTCATCAGCAAAATTCAGTAAGGGACATAAACTATCAAATGTACCAGTTTTGTGACTATTATGTACCTCATTAGATTCAGTTTTGGAAAACACACTTAAGAGTACTTTTATACAGGAAAGAACAGTGAGTTTGGCATTATTTAACCCTTCAACATGACCCAGAAGTTCAACTTGAGGGTTTTCTTAATGTGCAAAATCCTAAAAGGATTTTTATCTGTTCTTCAAGAACAGGCATACTACAGACATTTTTAAAATGGCATTCTTTTATTCGGTTCAAATAAAAGTTTTCCTTAGAGCTGCTACATAATTTTCATTCATACCTATAGCATTAAAAGGTGGTTAAAAATAAAAATGTTGTCTGCATATTGTGGATAAATCTATATTCATAAACACAACACAATACTTTTAGCTTCTTTTTGTATTAGCACACAGTCAAATTTTTCAGCTACAATACAGTTCCTTTAGCCTGTCAGAAAGAAAGCCTAACACTTCAACATATGCAAAAAAAAAAAAAGAAAAAAAGAAAAAAAGAAAAAAAGAGAAAGAAAAATAAATTAAACCCATATTTAAAATGTATCATCTAGCCTAACCTTTACTCCATTAAGGAAAATATGCCTGCAAAAAAAGATTAAATACAAATTTGCTTTGCTTTTAAACCTACTTAAGAAGCACCTATCCTATCTGTCCATATAAATTCCAATGGAAAACACGATGACATGCAATTACTAATCTCAATGTACACAGCTATGCCTCAGGGACTTAGCGGTTCATATTTTACTGTTCTGTAATCAAATACAGAACTAATGAGTAAAAATATGCTTCCCCCAATAAATTCCCAGCACCTGGACAAGTGTTTGACAGGGAAATGGAGGATGCTCACACAAAATTCATTCTGCAAAGCTATTAAAGTGTTATACTTGCCAACAAGTGTTCATTAAACAAGAATGAAGGATCTTTATGCCAGTTTCCTACCAAAGGCTTTTTAATATTTTAATGGAGAGTAAAGACTATTTATCTGAAGTCTGATCAGTTAACGTTCAAATTTGTTACGAAAAAACAAGGAGTCCTTTATAATACCTTTCATAAAAATCCACTTTGCAATGCTTCAAATAAAGACAGAGAACTGTAAAAGATTATGTTGCACATAAACAAAATCAGTATCATTTTGAAATTATATGGCTATCCGTGAGGCTCCTTAACATATTAGAATCATGTTGTATTTTTATTTGAAGAGTGGTTAGCAACATCTATGATACAAATGAAACCTAGGATTACAGATGACATCAGTTGTGCAAGAGTGTCTTCAGACTGCAGGGTAAAAAAAAAACAAATTTAATGGAACAGATGAAAGAAGTGGGAGGCTAATAGATGGTGCAAAGGCAGGTGATATACCTGTTGGGGAAACAAAGGCACTGCAAGAAATGTGCAAGGCTAGCTGACACTAGGTTTATCAAAAGGAATTTTTGAATCCAAATCAAAACCACATTTAATGTAACACACACACACAAAAAGGAGAGATCAAAAGGGTCCCTTCGGAATAAAAGTTTAGATCAATGCAAGACTCCACCATTGCTTTCTTTTTGCAAGAAGACTGGTGATTTTGAATTTGGGATTTTGGTTTAGCCCTTCAGAATAGCACAGTCAGACCTGATATAACATCACTTTTTTCAAGGGCAGGCTTCTACCCAAGGGCAGAAGACAGATGCCAGTTCTTCTCTCACAAAATCCAGTCAGATGGGAAATAGGATGCTCCCAATTACTAGCCCCTTTCTTCTGGGGCCACCTCAAATTCCCAGCACTCATGGTAATGTACTAACCAGCAGCCTATGCCAGGGTGTTCTGGACATGGCCCTGCTCTAGTTCTTCTGTCAAAGGAAGATCAGCATAAAAGAGAAAAGGGTGTAAAAGAAGAAACAGAAAATCACATGGAATCACTCCCTAATCTTTTCACAGTTTGCTCCTCCCAGGGCATTAACCATTTTAATGTAGAGACGCTGGCTAAAAAAAGCAGCAGTGCAGGGAACAGGAATGGGAGTTTGCTCCCAGGACCTGGTTCTCACACATTCTCCTTGAGCTGGCAGCTTCTGAACCCATAAGGAAGTCTATGCTCCAAAATTTGATTTATAGTGATTTTTTGGAATCTCCTTGAGTTCAGTGATATTTAACAGCAAGGCCTCTGAATTTCTTTCAGATTTCATCAGCATTTTGGAGGTGAGGCCTCCTTTCATCCTCAGTGCCTGTCTCCTTCCCTCTCTTACTAAGCCTGATAAAGCTTCTCCTGAAACTGATGAAAACAATGACATGAAATGCAACAGAGCTTGGATCTGCTTGTCACAAAGCTTCTAATTCTCCCTTACGATCCAGATTTCAATGTTGGAAAAAAAAAAAAAAAAAAAAGAAAACAACTTTCTTCATGTTTAAAGGAAGTAATGTGTAGCAGCGTGGAATACAAGTGTGAAGAAGCTCACATTTTAAAAGCAGTGAAGTTAGTAACGTGCAAATATATGTTTAAGTTGCAAAACTAAACAATTATGTGTGTGTAGGCTTCAGTAACACAGGCACATATGTGCACATCTGAAGGATAATATTTCTTTTATTGTTTTAATTTAAGCCTCTACTTCTGAATGTTCCTGAATTCTTTTTAGAGTAAAACCCCAGACTCCTTAGACTAAGTAGGCTTATGGCAGCCTCTACTACAGGTGATGCATACATCCATAAAGTAAGTACTGTGTTGTGCAAAGGAGTATTTTTAAGGGTGCAAGCAAGTTAGGGTTTAAAAGGGTACGAAGCTGTCAGGGATGGATTTTGAGGTTGGGAATTTAGTTTAATGCTTGTTAATTAGAGCAGCATCAGAATCTACAGACCAGAGGTGGGAAGTACCTCTGCCCATGGCATGCTTCAACTGGCACGTAAACACAAGTACTCACTGTCCTCTGATGTACAGAAGGAAGAGATGGCTTTCCCATCAACATGAAACTGCTACGTGTAAGTCTGTGATCCTTCCAACAACAAAACCAATGAATGCACCAGGTGCTATCTCACATAGCTCAGACTTACTCTTGACCACATATCAGACAAGCCTCCTGACACATTAGTTGAAGATAAGAACATATTTACATTAGCATGCAAGGCTGCTCCAAATTAAATTTTACCATTGACTGAACTGAGAGAAGGATACAGACCCACAGATCAAGAAAGTAATGTCTATTAATTGTTTCCCTAAACAGCAGGTAAAAGAGAGAGAGAAAAAAAAAAATAAATCCAAGATGCTCTTTCTCCATCACTTTTTTGAGTTCAAATGTTGATAAATACATTTCTGGTGTTCCTTTATGGAGAAGATCTATTATCAATAAGAATAATTTTAAGCAGTTTCTTAACCCAGTTATGTTACCACCAAATGGGGATGCTAAATTAATGAGGAGGCTTTTAGGTAGATTCCCATATTACCTTCATAATATTGATGTAACACTGTAATGGCTCCATCAATGACCACCAGTCATACAAAGGCTCTAGTGAATATTCCAGTTTTGTGAAGTAAGATTCTGTAAACCTTATTGCACTCATCAACTCTAAGTGGAACCTTTTAATTAAACTATCTTGGTAAAGTAACATGCACCATGATGGAGCTTTATAAGTAATACATAATGATGATCAAATAATCATAATCATAGAATCATAGAATTATCATAGAATTATATATAATGTGTGAGGGCAACTCTTTGTCATATTAAACCTGCATTTAAAACAGGTAGGATACAGTCCAATAAACTCTCTGCATGAATTTAAATGACATTGACATCAATTATTCCTCAGTTGCTCTTCCCATCAGAACTCACATTATTATTTTGTTACTGAATTTTCATTACCTCAGTCTCCCACCTTACTCTTGCTGGACTGAGCAGCTGATGGTGTGAGAGTTTGTAATAGCTACCAAAAAGCTTAGGCAAATCAGTGAGACATAGCTGAGATCCATTGCATGAGTGGCACTGCTAGGTATGACTGGCATATTTCCTGCATTTGATTTATGTAGACTTTAATCAGTATGTGCAGTATCACTTTCCCTAAAGCAAATCTATTGTGTAATCTTTCATATGTGACTCTATGTATTCTTGATAAGTTGTAACACCAGTCCCTGTCTTTTGACATTCTCTCCTGTGAAGCTTTTTTCCTTCCATCATACCCTTTTTATTAGTCACAAAATAAGAACATTTTGCTACTAATTATATTCCCTTCACATATTTCATAATTTAATTGTAAAAAGTAAGGCTTTCTACTCATCAGATGATAGTTCCAAAGTTCTACAAAATACTTAGTCTCATCCATTCCTTGCACCTCTCAGTCCCTCAGTGAGGCAGGAATAATTCTCCTCCTTTTACAAATGGTCTACTCAGCTATACAAATCTGTGAGCACAGGTAAGATAGTATGAAATTTATTCATAGTAATACAGGTGCCCTGACTGCATGGTTCTTTTCATGAACCTAAAAATATACAGTGAGGGAGGAGTGAAGGGTAATATTTTATTGATATTTGGGTCAATATTTTTCTCTGAGTCACAACAGTTACACAGAGTCCAATTTTATCTCTAGAAGATGCACTCTTTTTTTTTTTTTTTTTAAATTTCAATTTATTTAATTAAAGACTGTTCCACCAACTGACATTTTTTTAAAGGAAGGACAATTTTTCTAATCAACAACTAGGCTCCTTTACATATGAAAATGTCAGCGTGACTGTTGGCCTAGGACAGCCAGTGAATAAATGCAAGCTGACACATTTTGCCAGGAACAAGTGATGTACATATAATAAAGTCACAAAGTAAAACAGCTATCAATTGCCATTCTGGTATTCCCAGGGAAAGAGGATCACACTCTACTCTTTACACACAACTCTGCCAAATAAAAGTAAGAATTTCTTTCTACCCCAGTTTCCAGTAAGTCCAACAGACTGCTTTCATACTAAAAGCTGAAACAAAGATGAGGCTTGTCCCCATGCATTACAATGTCTTACCTTATAAGGAAGCTTTTGACAGCCTTAGATTAAACTTGTGAAAGCTAATGAAGATTCCTTCTTAATACACATTTCTTTTTTCCAGTTTGGACTTGAAGTGACAACATTACAGAAATACCCTGCAGGATTTTATTTAAATAGCATCCTATAAAACAATGCTCTCTTGTCAGTCAATGCTAATTCAGCAGAAGTCAAGCTATAAATCTGTCCAAAGGCCAGCAAAGTGTTTAACTTTGCACATCCCTAATAAAATTAGGAATGTGAGTTTATTACATGAACCTTAAGTAGGTTTGGCCAAGATATTAAGATCTTTGCTTATGGCAACCATGGCTAATGTGGATTGGTATTTTCATTATAACACACCCCACAGCATTTCTCAGTTATGTCTCAGGTTTCCAAATTGGACAACAATTTTCTACACTATCAGATACATCAATAGGTGTTGCAGATGCAACTTTGTCACTAAACCTGCATACCCCTTAACTGTACTTAAGGATGGTAAAGGCTTTTCAATAATGCTAATTTGACTGAATGAATGAGGCCAAATTAATTAATACTTCTCTTAATGTAACCTGATTTCACTTTGTTGAAGCAAAGAAGCACTTACAGGCTTTTAACCCAAGCTGAGATGCATTGTTTCAGCTCAAGGTAATTGAGAAGTGATTTATACTGTAATAAACTGAAATACAGGCTAAGAAAAACAGTGCAAATGCAGATTACATAGTCTATATTTTAGCTGGCTTTAGCCAAATACACTTTTCAATGATATTGATGCAGAATACCTCTTCAGAATGGTATACTAGAAAGCCGCCTCATGTTGTAACACCCTTCTGATCATCTTCCACACCAAATGTTACAGAAATGTCTTTCCTTTGAAAGAAAAAACATACCCTGATGTCCAGAAATGGCCATGACATCAATCATGTTCTCATCTGGCTAAGGAAAATATGATCTCTGGCTTTTGGAGAAGTGAAGGCTTCTGGTTAGGTGTGCCTGATACTGTGCATGGCACCAAGCTGCACACTGCATGGCAGCCATGAGAGTGGAAGAGATGCCGCTTAAGATGCTGCAGTATCAAACACATTCATGTACTGAGTCATTGAAGTTCACTTCATGAAAAATACAATATACTCTGGGAAGGAAGTATGATTGATGTCCCTTAAGCAGACTGTTTATCAGGCAAACACATTTTGCAAAGTTTGACATAAATTGTTACTTTTCTTATCGTACTGACAATGTAAGAACAGTACCTTTGGTGAAACTTCCTGAAAACTCTTTAATGACCTCTAAACAGTGTTATCTTATCATCATCTGACTTCCACTACAATAAATCACTTACAAATAGGTTAAAAGAAAAATTGATATTCGAAATATGGATTTATTTTCCATAGCTATAGAGTTCAAGATGTGAGGAACCATTTCAAAGAATAGTTATAATGCTGATAAAGCACTCAAAGCTCTCTGTACTTGCAGCCATTTTGCAAGAGAAGAAAGAACAACTCTCACTGTAGAGCCTTAGAAGAAATGAGATGAAGATCTGCAGTTCCCAAGCCCTTGTAGGTCAGGGTATGACAACATTGTACACTGTGAAAAGGCAACTGCATGTGCAAATCCCTACTTGAGGTAAGTAACAGAAAATTGCAGTATGGTGACATTTTGTGTGTACAGTCAGCTTGTGAACACATCCAGTGACACACACGCAGAGGAGGCCATAACCAGCACACACAGAGATGCATCCAGATCATATTACCAGCAGCCAGGCAATCACACAATATACTGCATACTTATTTAATAGCCTAACATGAGATTAATTAAGATTTCAGAACTCAAAAAAAAAAATTTGCTTCAAGTAAACAAAACCAAAAAAGCTAATGTTTTTTGCTTCATTTATTTTGGTTGTTTGTAAAATCTCTACAATGAATGCCTTCATTGACAAATGTCCACGAATTTAGTAATTAGGAAAAACATATGGAAGGGTTGCTTTTCACCTGAAATAAAATAGTCCCTCTAAGAATCAATCTTGCATAGTCAGGGACAGGAAAAATACCACATGATCTAAGCGACTAACAAAATGTGTAAATGCTTCTCAGACTCTGAGAAATCAATATTTTCAAAGCACCTGTCTAAAACAAGAATACTATCTTGGAATTACTCTCAGTGCAATTTCCAAACAATAAGTAATTTCACAGATGCTGTAAAGCTGTTGGACAGTCTGAAAAGATGTAAAATGTACTAGGTACTTGTGTGAATAACTTACAGCCATGTGCATGATAGTATTGTCAGGAAAAGGCTGAACTACCTGCTGATTAGTAGAGGAACACAAAGTGTGTGTAAAGCAACACAGCTCTACAATTTTCCTGTATTCTTCTGCTGACTGGGGAGAGTGTTGGTCACACTATAGGTCCAGGTAAGTCCTCACCTCTAGGGCAGACACATTGAACACACCAGGGTGGCTTCTGCCAAGCACCCTGGCATCTGCATGCCTTTTGTTAGGTTTTCCCTTTAAGGTGAAGGCACACTTGGATGAAAGTTGGTGTGATGAGAAAGGCAAGTTCAGACCTCTCTAGAAATGATCTGAATGAACACCTCCATTTGTATACCTCAAAACATTGTCCAGTATGGACCTCAGTTCAGACCAGAGCTCTGCAGAATAAGCCACATTACTCTTTCAGGGCCATAATTAAAGCATCTCCCATTTTCTTCAAGAGATTTTTGCACGGCATTGCAGTGGATACTAAAAACCTCTCTTGATCCTTCTGATGCCCCTCGATATCTCATTAAACTGACAGACCACAGCCTATTACCATACTTTTGCCAACTGCACAGTGGTTGTGTGATCTAGAGAAGAACTCATTTGACATTGTCAACTAAACTAATATTCCCTTCTGACCTTTATCCAGTTCATAAATCCCTCTTTCGCTAGAGATGAAAGGCTGGAACACTACTCCATCCTCCAGAGCCAGTATCTCACATGTTAAAAAAACAAGGTGGCAGAGAAACACAACAAATCTTGCCTTAGAGCTGGAAAACTCTCTCAGTGAGCAATATAACTGACTTCAATTTAACATGAATAAACATATGCAAGTCTAGAGTTTTCATGTTTTACAGCTCTCCTTAATTCCACATCTTACTGGAAACAGTACAGGTATAAAATATTTCACTACAGTCTTCAATAAAAGTTTTCAAAAACCCCTCTTTGCACTGCAGAACAATTGCTACCCAGAGTCCCTGTGCCATATTACAAACTATATGATTTTGGACCTTGAGGTCAGAAAACTACACTGACATGACTAATTGAGACTGAATTGAAAATTACATGGTATAAGGCTAGAGGAAGAAAAACAAAAGAATGTTGCATAATACCTGTCATCTCAAGTCAGAGGTTTAATTAAAAAGTATTTTAAACCTTCCTTTAAAACTACAATAGTGTCCAACTCTTTGCTTGGAAAGAAAATGGTTAATTTTTCTTTCCAGAATTTACCATTCAAATTATACATAGAAAACACCATCATGCTAAACATACATACACATTGAAGAAAAAAAACCCACAGTACAGTGTCATTAAACCACCTCAGTTATCAAAACTTAATGAGCTCTGAAATAGATACAGTTCCAATATTGCGAGACATAAAAAAAGATTTTATTGTGACCTACATCTTTTACATAGAAGAATTAGGAAATTAGGGCATCTTCCCACTTTCCATTCACTGTTTAAGTGCCTTTTCAGAGTCTGACTTCTAAGGGCAAGGAAAAGCAGTAGTTTTGGCAGGTTTCGCTGTGTCGTGGCACATCTGTACACAGAGCTGTGGAAGCTCTGCTCCACCAGCTGCAGTCCTGCACAAGCACAATTCCCCCACAAACCCTGAGACAGGCAATGGGTGGCAAACTTCACTTTAGCTTTGGCAGGAAAAAATACAGTCCAGCTTTCATAGCAAAAAATAGTGATATAGATCAAGTGTTGCTCTAAAAAGCAACATGTAGCATGCAGTCTGTAATGTAGCTGCAATCACACGTTTAGCATTTACAGAAAAACACAGTTTCTGAGTATCTGATCAGAGCAGTAAAATTGCTGAATTGAAATGCAATACTCAGTGAGACAAAGCCACAAAATCACTTCAGATCCAGCTATCAGCATCACCTACAACAGCTATCACCAGCACAACTCCCCACCCAGATTGAAATCCTGGTGAAACACATCAGGCCTGTGGCATGCTATGAAAATCAAGTCCCCTAAGCTTTGTGCCCAGAGATAAAATTTAACTGAAAGTGTAAAAAGAGTCAAGAAACATGATCTTTTATTAAATAGTGTTACTGATAATATTAAAGAAAAAAAGTGGCTACACAACTCTGTTGGATTGTGCTTGTTGTCTCAGGCTGCTGAAGACAGTAGAAACTACCATCTACTGCTTCCAAGTTTAGGAAAAGCTGAGAAAAGAGAGCATCTGAGCATGGCACAGGTGGAAACAGGGACTGAAAGATGCCACTGTTCTGGACATAACTTTGATCACCGACAAAGGCAGTTTCTGATAAATTTCTGTTAACTGAAGGCCAGCTAACACCAGATACACTTCATCAAGTCCAGGTATGTACAGTGACAAAACAGCAGTGCTTCACTTTTTGCCTAGGTTTTGATTCAATTAATTGTGGTCAGATTACGGGACGAGAAAAACAGGGAACAGAAATACAAAATCTGTTTATATTCCATCAGGAAGTACGGGAATTCAACAAATGACAAATACCAACTGATCAGCCCTCAGAGCTCTGCCACAGACATCCAGCATGGCAATCTCTGTCAAAGCAGCCTCTTGGCCGGGAAAATTTAAATCAAAGCAGTACGATTCTGGCACTCTAAGTCAGAAGCCTTTTCTTTCCTTACCATCACCCATTTCCCTGGAATTGTTCAAGGCCAGGCTGGATGGGACTTTGAACAACCTGTTCTAGTGGGAGGTGGTGACCCAGCCCATGCAGGGGGGATTGGAACTAGATGATTTTTAACGTCCCTTCAAACTCAAACCATTCTGCGATTCTATAATTCTGTTCTTTCTAATGATAATCTGTCCCTCTCCTGTCTGCTATATAATTAAAATCATCCCTTTCTCCTTGAAGAAATTTACATTACATGCCTGCAAGGAAAGGAAATTATGTTCAATATATGTATAAATCATCACATGATTATAATAATATAGAACATTTTAGAACAGGCCAGTGGAAGCTCCCCTGGTTAAAAAGAACAAAATAACTTAAGGAGATGAGGAAATCCTTTTGGAAGGACTTATCTTAAATTTGCTGAAGTAATAATAATAATAAATAAATAAATAAATAATTCCATTCTCGAGCAGAAATATTGTGAAGCCATACAGCTTCATCTTGAATATGAAAATATCACAACCCTGTCTTATATCAGCTTGAAGAGAAAATGTCTTGCAGAAAACTAAGACAATTTGATGAAATAATTTTATAAAAAGTAGTTTGAGAAGGAAGCTTCTTGAATGTAATTTTTACATTTCCATATCAAAATGCAAGTGTCCAAGCAAAAAAGTACAAGACTTGAGTATTTTAATCACTTCTTTTCCTTCATAGAGAAGCAACTGAGAAACTGGGAGGTATGCAAGTGTACTTTTAACTAAACCTTTAGAGACTGGTTTACTGAAAGGAACTAAATGTTTAACCACCCTACTCATTTAGTGGCATGAAATGAATCTGATGTTAATGTGGGTAAAAAAGGCTGCCTTTAGCTTTAATTTTCATAAAGCTAATGCCCCATCCATAAAAACCAAACAAAGAAAACCCTAAAAGTGTTTGCAAGCTATCCAGCCTTCAAAGTTCTATACAAGGGCCTCTAGTAAATTAGAACCCACTTCTGGCAACTGGAGTCATGGGGAAGCTTTGAGCTGGAAAAGTCTTTGACACCTTCAAAGCTGGTACTAAAAGGTACCAGAACTTAGTACAGAGTGGCTTGTGCCAGGAAATTCTAACTTAAATGTATTGTAGATGCTAAGTCTTTTTTCCCTTCCCCATTCTCCCACCTGCCCCCACTAAATCAAAAGACCTTGTAGACATCTCCTCTTGCCTCCAGTTTCCATCCAGAAAACTCTCTCTTAAAAAATTACAGCAGCTTTAGTATAGTAAAAATATTGTATTTGAGAACTTCCCATGCACCCCACACTGTCTGTGAGCCTGAGAAGATAAACATCTTCTAGGGGAGCAAATGCAACATTTTCTTATGTCTTTTCTTTTCCTCTTCAGGGGATCAGAAAGGGAAAGCTGCAATTCAGCAAATTCCTATTTGTAGAGCATTTTTTTCAAAAAGACTTCTTTTCCCTTTAGAAATCTAGAATTGCAGCTGCACAGGGAAAAGTACTTACTAATAAAAGGCGCTGGTGAAGAACGTGTTGAGGCTCTGAATCTCCTGAACAGGGAGGAGTCAATCACCCCTGCTTTGCACGAGAGAGGGCAGTGAAGTCTCAGCAAGGGTGCTGCACCTGGCTGCTCGGGTACTGAGCTGGCAAGGGCCCTTTGCAAGTGGATTCCAATAGGAGAAAACCTGTGCTGGGTGAACTATTGTCAATTAGTTCCTTGAAACTTTACATCGAGTTACAGCGCTGTTCAAACAAATTCTTGGAGTCTTGTTTTCTTCCATTGGTCTGGGACAAAGGAAATGTGAAAACCAGGAGAAAATACAAGTTGCTACAAGTTTTCTACAGTTGTTTCTCCAGCAAGAAAGAAAGTCTTACACACATTTGTTGGAAAGGGAGGTATTGTGCTAGATTTATTGAAGGAATCCATTTTGGGAACATAGAGGAGAAGGAAAAAACCAACATGCAATCAGTCTATATAATCTAATTTGTTCTACTGTCTTACTACCTTTACATGGCTTAATCTGTTCTTTCGTTATTCCTTCCACCTGAAAGCCAGGAGAGCTTCCAATACAGCAATAAATTAACCAACAAAGCATCAATTTTAAAAAATTTTAAAATCTAGATTGTCATGTTTCATAATTTTCTCTTTCTTGGTTGTTTGGATTTTCTTCTTTTTGTTTGGTTTGGGTTTTATTGTATACTTAAGAATGACATTCTGACAAAGTCAGGTGACAATGATAGAGGCTCGGAGAATGAGTTTAACAATGGAAAAGGAAATTTAATTAATGAAAGAAACAGATTACTTCCCTAAAATTGACTTGTCTGATTCCACTTCACTCCCTGCTTTTCCACCTTTTTCTTTCTTGACTTCAAGCACTTTTAAGGATGCATCATTACATTCTGCACCTTTCTGCTTGTCCAAGGCAAAGGAAGGAATAAGAGGATGAACTTGCCCTACAAGGTCACTCAGCAATTACTTTTCTGAAAACACAGCACTTTCTCTGATACCACCAACATAAAACTGAAGGCTGAATGAGCTGGATCAGTGAAGTTTTAGTAATCTTGCCAAATAATGACTTGCATTGAGAAAGAACCCGCAGCTATGTCTAATGCACTGTGACACGTGACAGCTTGTCATGCCCACCTGGCTCAGGAGTCCTAAACACACAGTCCCTGTTGCACCAGTGGATTTGGAAGGGCTGCAGTCTAGTTTGGAAGGGCTGCAGTCTAGATGACACTTAGTTCTACTAATTGTACAATTTTATTCAGTTGTGTGCTCTATGTTTGTGATTGCTGCTGACTGCACAGCCAGTAATGAAATGGCCAGCTTGTAGCTATTAAGCATACTCCAAACAAATGTCTTAACTTTAACCCTGCAATTTGCAGCTTCTTCCCTTGGTTGAGAGAACAGCCTGGCCCAGACAGGGTGGGAGGAGGAAATGAGGCAGTGCCTACCTTACAGAAGGTAACCAACAGTGTGCTGATCCCAAGAACAGTGTGCCAATAGTACCAGTGGGCACAGGTGTGTACAGCAAGCTAGAAGTAGTTCCATGAAGCTGCATAGCCTCAACCCCAGGGTTCTGTGCCATTTGCACAGAAGACCCAGAGAAACCCTCACTTGTTCCCTCACTGCAGAGTCACTTACAAGAGGAAGCTGGCATCACAGCCGTTCTAGAAATGCAGACTTGGCCAGTTCACTGAAATCAACAAATCAAACTAAGAAAACTTTCCACTGTGTGGTATGAAGTATTTTGAGGAAAGTGTTAAAAGAAACAGACTCTTTCCTCAAGTATTCCCCTTTCCTACTAGACAGAACAGATTCTGAAAATCTATGTCATCATTCAGCTGTTTCTTCTGGCAAAGCCAGAATCCAGAGCAGAATCTCCATGAAAAAGAAACTAATAAATTAGAGCTCCTTGTGAGCAATTCGCCGTTAGTCCTGTTCTCTCTGCCTATTAGGATTCTTTATTTGCTTCACCAAGAGATTTCTGCTGACAAATCTATTCATTTACTACTAGCCTAGATAAAATGCTAGTAAACAAAATGTCAAAAAATGTATTCATACGACTTTCCCCTTTTCATTGGGCTTGTTATTAAAGGGACTGTGGAGCTAAACATTAACATCTGGTGAAATCAGGATGCTTGTTTTTTCCCTGAAGACTAGGCTCTATTTCAGGCTTGAAAACAACTTGTGAAAGAACTATCCAAAGTTTCCATATTTCTCTGTTCTATTAGGCATACAGAGACAACCCTTCAAACCCTTTAATTTCAGCAACCGTACCACCTTCCATCAAAACCAAACAAGAATACTCTTATGGAAATATATTATACAATGCCACACTTTCTGCAGGCTTCCTCTGACATCTCCAAATGTTTTACAGAAAGTTTACAATCTTAGCTTAAACTCTGCAGATAGATTGTCATAATTAAAATAATTCCAGAGAATCAAATGCAAAAATTCTCCAGTACGTTATTTTAGCCTCTTAACAGTTTCTGTTCTGTTAATTCTATAACTCCCTCCCATTAGACTGGTGTGGAGAAATTCTGTCAGGTGCATGGTAGTGGCAGCATCCAGAAGTAGCCACCCCCAAGCAAAGACACGGGTGTAAAATGCTACTATGAATTGAGAAGCCCAAGAGTGAAAGCTGCAGACGGCTGGCCATTGCCAGCTAAGTGAGACAAGCTGTCATCCAGTGGGTATAAAACACCCAGGTAGCATGACAAACTGAAAGGACTCCATACAACTCTCCCATGTGTCTTCATATAAATCTTGCCCTTCAGAAGTTCCTGGCATTGTCATTTTCTTTATGGAAGACTACTTGCTCAACTTCTTTGTATAAACACAGTCAAGATGGAAGACAGGAAGCAGTGGTGAGTCGAAGGTAAGCTATTCCTTCTTCCCACATTCCTCAGTTCCTGTTAACTCCAACAATCTCTTAACAACAGCTAAATGTTTTGTGGAGTTGGGAGGAATGCATCTCTCCAGTCAAAGCTGTCAGTTGTCCTAATCTGATTTGCTTATCATATTCTGAACCAGATTGATGGGAAATGCAGCCTCACATATGGAGTTCTGCAACAAGAATAGCTGAATATTATTACATTTTTTGAGTGTCTTGTGAACCATTCAGGTGACAGGAAGAAAAAGCAGACCTAACATTTCCATCTTGCTTGAACTCTAAGTAAGAGCCCTACAGTACCAATCAGAAAGGTACCCTCAGAGAACTTTTATATATTTATTATAAAACAGAGCATAAAACAATTATATGGAAATTAAGGATAATATGGAGCATTTGTCTTCCTCTTGGTCAAACAGTAACACAGCCTACTTCAGCAAACAGCTTCACAGCTTGAGGCTCACTGCATGCAAAATGATAAAATTACTTGGGCTGAGAGGATAGAGCTGAAATCTCTTGATATGTCTCTTGGACAAGTACAAAAGAGGTCATATTTCACTGTACTATCACTCTTGGCAGAAAAAAAAATAGCAAGTTCTCTCACAAGTTTTCACAACTACACAGATGAAAAGAATACAGACACTGAATTCACATCCCAGAAAGCTAAAGAACCAGCATGGTAAATATAATGGAGATTTTTTCACCCCTGACACTTGCCACACTTTTCTCCTTCTCATTCCACCCACAAAGGGCAGTTCCTAAACAACTCTTTACAGGGCTACACAATTTATTGTGATTTTTCTCCTAGTTATCATTGCCACACCTATGTAAGTCACTTAATTTCTAAAGGAATGTATGTTTACATATAAAACTAGAGTGATGCTATGACTCCAGTTTAGCTCCTTTTATTAAGGAAGCATCTCTTTCTGAGAGGTAAATCATTTTACAGCAATAGGGTTGAAAATGTGCTGGTTTTGAAACATGCTCTCTCTCTCTGTCCTGGTGGCACCAATTGACACCCTTCTATTATTATTATCCAGAACATTTCTCACTACATAATTTCAAAGGTACTTCCCAAGTACTTTTAAGTATGAAACTTCAAAAATATATGCTATTCTTGGAAGTGAGCAACTAAGTGAGGCTGCAGGGAAGCAGGGACAAAGTAATAATGCAGAAATGACAAATTTAGAGCAGCCTTGATGTTGTAGACACGATAACTGGAAGAGGTGGGAGGATGATGCTCAGTAACTAGAAAAATCACTAGAACTCCTACTACACTCAGATTTGATCAATATTCACCTAACTCATTACTATCACTAGCTTTTCTTACATTAATAGTTTTCCATGGGAGCTGGAAAGAAAAATAGATATAATTTTCATAGTTTTAGGAATGTAAATAAAATAAACTTTCTGCTTTTAGTCACAAATTTCAGAGAACCTGTGAATTATTGAGTAACACCATTCTTTGAGGTCCATTAAGACACAAGGTTTTAATTACTGTCAAATACTACTTTTCTGAAATAAGCTTATTGTTTAATAACAGTAATTATTGCTTAAAAATTGAAAACACTGTAGTGTTTATAAAACAAATTTTAAAGCTTACCCAAACACTACAGCAATTTACTTTCACAGAGGCAACATAATGTTCTAACATTTTTTCCTTTTAGATTGAATAATATTGTCACTAACAGTTGCCTGGATGTTAATGGGAACACTTGGAGTATGGCAATATTGCCCAAGTAAAACTGTAGCACAGTTCATCCAGTGAATTTAAGTATGACTTACCCTATTAAAACAACAAGAAGACCTTTTCCCTACTCCTTTACATATGTTTGGAAAATGAGAAAAAAAAAAAACCTGCAGAAATTTTCATTAGTTCTTTTATGAGTTGGCAGCAAATAGTCTAGCTATGAACTTTTATGAAGCTATAAATATAAAAGACCTTCTGATACTAGTATGATGATAATTCTAAATTTCCTCTTTGCAGCTGCAGTTGATCCCCTGTCTTTGGTTTAAAAAAAAAAAATCTCTTTTTGTGATTCAACAGAGAAAGTTGGCTCAACTACCACATTGCCTTTGAGCACTCTGAGTCGAAGTTCATGAATTAAACCCACATGGCAACACAACTCCACTCCCCACCTTTCCCTTAAGGTGGCTATAAAATGTCAGTAGAAAGCCAAGCTGTTTATTTTACTTAGCATTTGATTCTGTAAGTAAATGAGTTTCCAGTGAGCCTTATGGAAAAAGCACTTCTTTGTAAACAGCTCCCTTACATCACCAAACTTCTATTAAACTATGCCATAAATATTAAATCAATCCTGAAATGTTTAAACTTAATACTAATGAAAAAAATTAAGAATATGCAAGTAAGTAATAGACTACCTGGCAACCTATTCCATGAAAGACTAGGGTGTTTGATCACAGGGAGAAAAAAATTCTTTGCTACTGACAGCTTTTTACAAAACTTGATTTCCCAGGGGATTTACCTTTTGGGAATAAAATTTTAAGAAAGGCTTTTGTCTACATTTTTCTATACATTCCAGAATCTCTGTGATGAACAGTATACCTGAATTACTCCGATAGATTTGCGCCACTCTAGATTTGTATGAATACTGTCAATTCATTTCACTTAATTGCCTAAGAAACACAAGGAAGACTCATTTTCCTCACAATATCTTGGGAAAAGGGCACAATATGAGACAGAAATGATCTCATTCCCTTGGCTTCTGAGTCCCTTAACAAATACTTGAGCAGCAAAGAAGTAGTCCAGAATAGAAGTCATTCAGCAATAGAAAAGGGTATGCTGGTCTGGAAGTACTGTAGTAAAAGAACAATACTTGTTTTTCCTTGCATTGTTACATTTCCCAAGAGCTTGACCAGAAAGAAGGTAAACAGGCTGTCCAGATACAAGCCAAAACTCAGCTGCATTTCCTTGTAACTGTCCAAAGACAAACTGAAGATCATCTTAACTAATGGGAAGTTATCCATCATGCAAAAGAAGAAAGCCACAATTAGACACCCATTCTTTGTATCTGTAAATCTAAGAAGCTGGATGTAATGTCATTATTCACTGACTCTGCTTGAGATGATGAAATAAGGTCAGGGAGCAAGCTCTGCAGAGTTACATACTTACTGGACTGGACTAATAGTGGCCTCCGCTCTAAATCTGAAGAGCTTGGCTGGCATCTGGCACTCAACATAAAATATATTACAGGATGAAATAGCTGCTGTGACCAGCTGTTATCCACGTTCACTGATGGGGAATGTAGAGAACCCTATATGTCCTTTGCTTCCATTTATGGTGCATTTTTCTATGATACAACTGAGTAATGCAGCATGTTTGATGATGTAACCAAAAAAGATATTGTAAACAACTATCTGTCCTGTTTTTTCCAGCATAACTCTGTAGTGATCTGAAAAGTTCCACCTTGCAATTTAAAGCAAAGTATGTTGTGAAATAAACACAAGGAATTTCAGTGGTGATAACAGAGGGTCTCTCTCCCTCTCTTTCTGTCTCTGTTTTACAAAGCAGGCCACAAAAATTGAGTTGTTTTTTTTTAATTGCTACCATTTTAATGACTGAGAAATGTCTCTCAGCTCAAATGCACAATTTTTCAAGTTTTCTTTGGAAAAAGCACAGTTGTAAGGTGCCTAAAAGCTTATTACTACAGAACAAGTGTATTGTTAGGTGCTCTCAACAGGACCACTGTAATTAAAAATAGGGTTACATCTACAGAAAGGAATCCAAGTGCTCAGGTGCCTCCATTACTCTCCTTTACAATGTTAGCCATGTAAAGATCAAGAAGTGCATGGATATAACTTAGACACCTAATTAGGCTATTAGAAGTAAATTCCATTTAAAAAAACCCTTCAGCTCTAACGGTAAACTGCAGTAATTTCAAATTTAATACTGCACTAGCAAGTAATACTAAAACTGAACAATTCAGCATAAGGCAAGACAAGAGGAATGAAAAAGTACGATTGCTATTTTCATTATGATGTGCCTTTTTGGGAGGTGTAGTATAAACCTTGTATCACTGACACTAATTATTTTGGCATCTTATTGGCAGTCACAATTAGACAAAATGTAGACATTTCTAAGAGCAAAACAAGTTCTTGGCTAGATTTCTTCAGCTCGATATGCATCAGACTTTTATTTATGGCTAAATTGAAGCTGGATGTCAAATCTGGGTCCCTTAGAACAAAATCTTAATAATTAACTGGCAAAACTGAACATGATCGTTTCTGACACACCTACACTGGTAATTATTGCTTTGAGGCCATTTACTAATGAAATTAATGTATTCATTGCCCTAACAAATTAGCATAACTCATACATAATGCCCCACATTTCAAGACCTTCCTAGAAAAACAACGCTTAATTCTGCAAAATGAAATGGCAAGGGCATTACACAGACAGTATTCACTACATGTTAAAACCACAATGGCTACATGTTAGTTATAAAGCAAAATGTAAACACAATGTGGGTATTGAAACCATTAATAGTGTAGTCAAGAGTGTCCAATCAGTTATTAACTTTGCACATATTACAGTAGTTGTAACCATGAAATGTAATTAACTGACTACTTATAGAGATATGAAGTATGAAAAGGAGACAGTGCTGGAGCAGTTTCTTCTTCCTTCTCAGACTCAATATATAATAAATACAGCATGGCTACAGTGCTTTCTTTGCCCATAGTTCCACTCTGTGTAATTTGGTGCCTGGAAATGGCTACAGCAGCCATAGGCTCAAGAAAAAGTGAAAGACAGGATTAAATGTATTATATTTAGAAATGACAAAAACATTAGCAGCAACCTACGGCCATTTTTTAATTGGTAAGAGTCTCTCACTCTTGTTTGGGAAAGTGATTCCCAAATGTTTCTATCTCATCATGCAGAACCAAGGTCAGGGGAGCAGACCACCATGTGAGTATATACAGTCCCAATTTGATGAAGGGCAGGAGTAGAAAGCAAATCTGTTGTGCTGATCCACCTGGCAGGCTGGAGACTGCATTGAGACTCCAAGGTAACAAACCTAACACACTCTGCCACTTACAGACCACTCACAACCTGTGACCGGCCAGTATGAGGCAGGTTACATAGGAAGAATCACTGCTTTTAAGTACAAATAATATATTTATGTACTTCAAATGATACATCTACTTTGAAGGTGAACACAGGGGCAAAAATACAATGGGCTTGAAGAAAGTCATCTGGGACATTGCATTGCACAGAATTCACTCCTGGCTCAGGTATGGAGGTCTGGGAGCTATGGGTAACTTGACTAGGTCTTTCCTCCACACAACTGAAGAGCAAGACCCTGACAACAGTTACAACAAGGTTACTTTCCTTGTGTTCTCTAGAATTGTCCAAAAGTTACTTCTTCCACTGAGTAGGAACATATTCTTTCAGCACCCTATTCTCTCCTCCTACACAGGCATAAAATGCAAGGGAACAGAGAGTTCCTCAGAAGATCCTCAACTGCATCTGTAACTATCTCTACAAAGGAAAGCAAAAAAAATCCAAGAAAATTATGGAATAATCAGCTGAAACATGGAGTTTCCTTGGAACCCTATCCACATCTGTTTGGCTCCCACTCACAAGCATGAAGTTTTACATCTTAATTTATTAATGTTTTTATTCTACTCGATATAATTTGGGTTCCCTCATTACCCATACGAATGTCTAATGTCTGATCTTTTTCAATCCTCTTAAGTGCTTTGCTCCCATGGTATCTTATGGCAATGAGTTCTATATGCTAATTTTGAGATGCATGAAATTTCATTTGAGCAGTTCTGTATTTCTTGCTTATCAAGTCATTCCTTTCCCCTCCCAAACATTCCTCTACTTTTTAGAGTTCCTTGTCTTACACCTTTTTTCCCTTGAATTAAAAACCCAAATCGCTCCTACAGTGAAGTCTTTCTTTGCCTGTCTCTGGGTTTCTTCTGTTTCTAACTTTACATTTCTTCATCAATTTCTTTTTATAATACAGAATGACCAGAACACATGATATCATGAGAGATTTTCCTAGGCCACTGAATTTGCTTTAGATACAGCAAAACCTTCCAAAGCACATTTCAGAATGGTTTAAACAGTCCAGTGGTGGACTCACAGTGCTGAGAAACAAAAGGCTATTGTGCTCCCTCTCCCAAATTCAGGAAACCTTATCACACTGTGGCCACTGTTAACTAGGTATAGACAAGACTTCTTCAGGCCATTCATGTAAGACTGAGAGCTCTCCATTTGTGACTGTCTAAAGACCCACCTGATCTCCAGAGTAATCATCTGAACTGCCAAATAAATGATTCTTTGAACCTTGCCCTGTTGTCACACACAACCATTTTATAGGTGGCTAAATGCTACCTCTTTGATATTCCTCACAACTACACAGGCAGGGAATGTTTGGCATTTACAGTAACCTTCTTTACACTCAAGCAGTAGGTCTCTTTGCATTTCTGTCTACATTACATAAAGCTAGGATAACAGCAAGCAACATTAGTAAGAACAAGAACCAAGTTTCAACATCAATTCATTGAGCAGGCAACAAGTAGTAGAAAAATTGGGTTTTGTTAATTTTCTTCTGATTTAAAATTAACTCCATGCCAAAGAACTTACACAAAGCTTAGGATATGACCAACACATTTTAAAACAATGCACTAGAAGAAAAGCAGTTCCCTGTGAAGGTATTGTATGCCTTTCCACTTACAAACATTAGATTGTTAGATGGCAGAAAAGCTACACCCAATCCTCTTGGCTGGTCTGTCTATGTCATTTAAGGCTATGTACTGAAACATTCCAGCATCCAACTGATGCTTCCAGCTAATAATTATGTACTACAACACTGCACTTCAATCAGCTGAGTTGTTCATTTACTTGTGAAAGTCATTCTTCCAAATTTAGGCACCTAATTTTTAGTTTAAGTTTCTTATTGATATATAGATTTCATTTTTGGCAGCATGTATACATTTCATTAATTCCTTTGTCTGATACAATGTTACTTCCCTCAAATATGCCTCTGTAACATTTCTTCCTCCAGGTCAGCTGTAATTTCTGTCCTATCATTTACTACTGGATACAGGGTTACCTTTGTACTGCTGACATTCCTAGCAGATGTCTTCGGTTGACCCAAGTGCTCCTCACCACCTGTCGCCTTGCTTCCAGGTTTGGCTATAAATAATCCTTCCCTTGATGGTTTGACTATAAATAATCCCCTCCCCAGCCTGGTGGCTTTTGGAGTCAGCTGGTTCCAATTTGGGTAAGGTGGAGTTTCCTTCTCCTTTACAGTATTACAGTTCCCTTGCCTCATTGTGTTACCCACACAGAAACCCTGCCGCTGCACAGACCTACAAGTATAAATTAAATATATCAGTAGGCAATCAAATCTTTTGCCTATTCATTTAATTTCTAGCGCCTCTCACATCTGCCTCCCAAAGTTGCCAATACCAGCATGAACAAGATGCACTGGTGCTGCAGTTATGATCATAATCAAGTTCAGTGCTGCCTATTTTGCTTCCCATAGAGTGACTGACAAGGCTGCCCCATAAGCAAGACTCACAGGGCAACCTCAGCTACTCCCCTTGCACTTGTGGATGGGATATATGTGAAAGTACTTTGTGGACCAGGGCAGGTCACAAGGTTGTGCATCTCTCTGGCCTTCATCTGTTGTAGCCCACATGGTAACTGTATGAGCCACAGTCAGCATCTGGACACAAAGGCAGATGGAGTCCTTCTTACAGAGGACCCCAGTGTCACATTCCTGAGACTGCCTGAAGCAGAGTTCAGTGAGGATGTCTAAAGACAATGTTGATAAGCAGCCATGATCTTGTGAGGTCTCTCCCAGCACAGGTGGTTTGCAGATTTGCTCCATGAGCTGCAATTAGCAGCAAAAAACACTTGTTTGAGGTGTCCAGAAATTGTTCCCCTGGAACTTGTGTTCTGGTGCTCAGGTAACTGGTTTCTCTTCAGCACTCGCCATAAGGCCCAACATTTTAACATGTTTTGAACATTTCTGGAGCAAAAAATGTCACTAAACTCACCAGGGTAGTTTGCATATGAACTGTAGGGGGGGACATGGTGCCATGGTGTGCATTTTGTTGTTTCTTTTAAAAAGATAAGGCAGAGGAATACTTCAGTCAGAATAGGGTTGCTAGTGTAAATTAAGAGGGAATTGTAGATTCAGTCTACATACCAGCAGCCAGGATTTAAGAGGCTGTCTACTGACATTTCCTATAGGAGGCAGGAGGGAAGGGGGTAAACAAGCAAACAAGAAACACCCCACCCACACACTGAAAATAAAAAACAGAAAAAATAAATCAAAGAGCCTAGGAGAAATCAAATCCAGTGGAAAAAGACACATAATCTTTCTTAATAGGCTGTCTGCCAAAGACCAGGTACTCCACTTCTTCGAGGTGACTACCTGTCAATCCTTTCAGAAAGCCAGCTATGCCAAGTAACTAATGCTAGATTTCAAGATTTTGGCTGAAGACTGTCCTAGAGAGGATGGGGCAGAAAAGAGGCAGCACCAGAGATGAACTGGAGAAAACATTCTGTGTTTATGACAGAAACACTTTCTCCTCAGAAAAAGAAGCAATAATTTCAGCAGCAGCAACAGGCCACCTGCAGCAAGAAAAGCAAAAGTGAGTATTAAAGAAGAAAGAAAGTGCTGACTGACTTTCTCAAAGATTGTAAAGACTTGACCAGAGCCAGAAAACAAGCAATAGATTTGCCGGACTGTATCTTTCTCATGTCTTCAGTAAAAATTTAGAGGAAAAGAAGAGATTAAGTGACAGGATCTGTAGAAAAGAGCTGGTGAGAAAGCGTAGTATCCTGAGAAGATACTGTATTATTCAGTGTATTAATTCAGTGGCATTATGCAACTTTACATGCACTGAAGACATGTATTTATTGACAATATTATCTAACCTAGACCAAGTTAACTCACAGAGAGCCCAAGTGGGGAGTAATGTCCCCACATGCAACTGGAGGCACTAAGGCTGCATAGCTGGAAGAACTCTGTGTGACCTTAAAGGCTGTACATTGAAGTCTTGCCTGCAAAACCCGTGAGAACCTTTCCTGCTCTGATTATAAACTTTGCTAAGTTAGACTCTCACAGAGTTATATAACCCTATGTAGTAGTTAATGAAGTGCTGGATGTAAGAAAAATAACTGTAATGTTATTTTGCCCCTGGTATGCTTTGCCTTATAAGGATTAAACCTAGAGCTAATTCACTTGTGTTTTGTGATCTCTATCATGCTGCAATAGTAATACTTACCATTTTATAGCATTTTTCACATACAAAAAGTGCTTTACAAACATTATCTAATTATTAATCTTCACAACAGTCCTGTGATATGGCTATACAGGTCAATTTAATGTTGTCTTTTAATAAACTACTAGCACTTTAGTAAATTGAAAAGTATAAACCCCATTAAATTCACTTAGGAGAAACAAAAGTTAGTGAACAAATTGCAATTCTCCCAGCAACATTCTAGGTGGGCAGTACACATAAACTGTCAGTGATCACCTCTTCGGAGGTCCACGGAGGACAGTCTATATAGGAAATATTTCAGTTAAGTAGTTGAAATAATCTTTTTTTTTTTTTTTTTTTTCAGATAACATGTGAACGAAGAGGACACTACCAGAGTAGCTGAGGTCCCTTGACGAAGACCAAATTATAATAAGTTCTGTACAAGCAAAACATAGTAGTGCCTACCCTACAGTGTTTGGGATCGAGGTATAAAATAAGGGACAAGATGGGGAATAGGAGGAAATCAGTTAATTTAAGGAGTAATCATCACTGTTAAAAATATATCTGCCCACACAAACATATGCAGAGCCATATTATGCCTGTATATGTGCCATCTCATTAGTCTTCTGTAATTCCTCTCTCCATTGATACACCTCAGATGTTAGTTGTGTGTGCACTAAGACAGGACAAGAGTTTGGCATTTGGTAACCACATCATCGTACAGCTTCGCTATAGAGTCACCAACTGAGTTTTCCTCAAGGTCACTGTTTCATGCAGTGCACAGCATGGACATGTTTGCAGGCTGAACCCACACAGGGCAAGAGCCACCCAGTGCATTTCCATTACCAAGGCTCTGAGTTCTCTAATGAGTGAGGAAGACATGAAGACAGAAAAAAAGGACGTTCTCCTACTTAAGGTAGTTCAAATGTTGTCCTGAAGAATTTGGAGCCTACTTCTGCTTTTGTTACAAGACAGTCTGTGAGATACAGGACAAGTTTCTTAAAACCAAGCTTTTCACACAAGGACATCTATCAATTGAATGTTCCTCGTGTGTTCTGTGCCTGACTTAAGACCTGGGGTCTACCTCGTTCAAAGTGCTGATCACTCACAAATGCAGCTGAAGTTAAAGGGAGCTGTGCTTTCAGCTTACTACTCAATGTTAAATATTCTGAAAAAGACTGGAGCAGGATGTCTCAGACTGGATTCCCAAATTAGTAGGTACTTTCAACCTTGAATTACTGTGTCCCAGTCTCCATCTGTCAAATGAGGACAATAATTCCTACTCATTTCACCGGGGTGTTGTGAAAATAACTTCATTAATGGTCTGTGAAGCACTGTAGTGTTGAGTGCCATATAGAAACCTAAGAGGAAATTAATAATTCTGTCTCTGGAGCAAGTTTTGAAAAGCATGCAATAAAAAGGGCCTGAAGGCACGTGCTTAATAGAAGAGAGAAAAAAAATTGGATTTAAAATATTTGAACAAAATATTTTAACTGCTCGTTAAGCTGCCCATGCTTCATCCAGCAGATTTCACCCTGATTTTAAACTGTCAACTTGCAGCTTCAGTTTTAATATGTAAATTATTAGGTTTTTAAAAATTAAGAGACATCCAGCTCTCCACAAATGCCACATTATGGACACCTACTAATGAGCCCGTGACTCACTAGCATCCCTGGCAATGTTTTGAGTCACTGTACAGACCTCTTGTCTTTTCAGTTCATGGAATAAAGCAACAATAGCATCGTTCTTAACAGGAACCAGTACTTCAAAGAAAGATTATCTCACTTTGACTAGATGGTATTTTGAAATAACAAAAGAAAGATAGAATTCAGGGGAGGAAAAAGGGCTTAATTATACAGAGCAACACGTATTCACTTCCTTCCCAGAAACAGCCAAACCATTTTGATTGTAGCATTCCAAATGTTTGGCCTCAGGTGGAAGCCCAGCATGGAGAATATCAACCCAAACAGTTAAAGTCTGCAAATATTTAAAATAATTTTTAAAAAAATCTCCTTTATAAGTGAGAATCAAGCAATCTTGATGGCAGTCACTATTTCTGCACTACCTGGAATGCAAATGCACACACTGTTCTACACGGTGTTCTGCTTCCTGTGCAACTTATTTTAATTTTCTCCTAGCATGCCTTCTTCAGTGATGAGGGGTTTTATTATTTATTTTTTATTATGCACCCCCTAGGTATTTCTTATACAAAGAGAATAGCATTCCTTAGCTTCCCTTAAATAATGTACAGATGACTAATCACTATGGCACCCAGGAAAGATATGTCAGGTAAAGTAAACATTCTGAAAAGAATGAACCCTTGAGCTATCCCTGCCAAATACTCTTACCTAGACTTGTCACAATGATTGTGGTGCTACCAGAGAAGGAGCTTTTGATGACTGAGGAGTTATCCAAATTAGTACACTACTTGGTGAGTAGAAAAGACTAACTGCCAGTTAGTTTAAAGCAGTGGCATTTAATAGAAATTATAGAACCAGAGGGCTGCCTTTCCTGACTATAACACTGAGGCTATCAAACATACTTTTAAAAATGTGAGCAATAGAAAACTGCTATTGGCTGCTTCACTGCCACTTGTCCAATGTGCTTAAATAGTACAAATGTAACAGTTGCTTTTTGTCTGAACAACTTTATACTGGTATGGTTGTATAAGGGGCTGAGGCTAAAACTAGAACTGCAGCTCCCTCCATACCAACATAGAAAAAAGGACATCCAGTGCCCCACATCCCTTCTAACCCAGACTTTATAAAAATCAGGTGTGCACAACAGTTTATGTTTGTCAGAAAAAAAAATCCTAAATATTATGATGTTACTCTCAAAATTAAAGAGGATTCAACCTGCTTTAGTTGTGCTATGGTACAAAAAATGTGTTTAAGCTTTTAAAAACTGTTTTTTTGTTACTCTCAAGTAAATTTTTTAAAATCTCCTTCTTAACCTAATGTTGGCCATTCAGTCTGGAAAGCAATTGTACCCTAATTCTAAAGTAATGCTTGCAATAGCCTCTCCATACTTTAGTTTTTTTGTTCTTAGCTGCTAGGGTTCTTACTTTGTGTGCTTCACCTGCATCTCGATGCAAAGTCCAGTCACATGAGTAACAATTCTGATGCCCTGAAACCTGCTGTGCCAAGTGATGTAGGGATCAAATGAGGACCCTGTCTGATAATGGATGTATGAAGTCCAACAGATCAGACATAGATGACTCCTTGTCTGTGACAGTGTCTGAGAGACAAACTCCACATCTACCCCAGAGATCCCAAAGATTTGGGAAGCTCACACTGTGTACGTGGCCTAGAGGAAGAGCAGACAGCACACAGGCAGGCAGTGGGACAGCAAAACCACATAGATTTTGTATACCCAAGAAACAGGCCCCTATCCTGAACCTCAGCTGCAAAAACTGAACTCTGTCCTGGCACCAAAAGATCCCTGTTAAAGAACAAATTATCCCTAACAAAATACATGGGAAGGAAGAAGGCAGAGTCCACTTGCAGTTACAAAACTGGATCCACACTGTTGAGGACCCCTCACAACTGTCCACAATACTACAGTCCAGTACTAAATACAACACCTGAGATAAGAAATAAGTGATACCTCAAGAAGTAGACTTAAAAGTCCTAGTTTGTCAGGGCAAAGTAACTAAAAAAAGAAAAAGAAAATAGAAAATAAAAGAAAAAAACCAATTTAAAATGGACAGTTAATTTCTCCTCTGATATTTCTCTCTTCCAGATGTATTCCCATATACTTTGTGCTACTGACAGTAATGCTTTGTTTGGTCCTCACAGGCATCTGGAATTATAGGCCTTTGGAACACAGCTGGGAGCTGCATATGCAGAAATGTCTGTGCTGGAGCTGAAAGAAGCAAACCCACTTCAAAGGAGCAATGGAGAGAGTCAGAGATTGGTTGGACAAGAATGATGATGTGAAGAAAGGGAAAAGACAATGAGAGCTGGGCTCTGCATGTGATGCTCATGAGAGGATTAACACAGATAACTATAAGCAGCTAGCAACAGTGTCATCCCAGGTGGACTGCATGTGACCAATGCTAGTAGAAGCTCCTTGGAGCACAGAGTCCAGCACAGATTTTTAGTAGCTTATTCCGACAGTAAAATATTTCTAAAGTGGTAATATGCTGCTGGCAAGAACCAGTGAGAGCTAAAGAAAAATCTCAAGCCATATCTATCTACCAACTCACTTACGTTGTTTCATATAAACTCAAACTTCTAATATGAACAGCTACTTATTTCTTCACATACACACCTCTAAATTATACAATTCAGTAACTTACTTCTGAAACATAGCATCTATTGCATAATAAAGAGAAATGCAAGATACTTCCTTCACTTTCAAGAAATTAATCTCATTAACACAAATTAGAAGAATGAAGTTAAAATAACAGAGCAGATCCATTCCCTTATTTGTTCTGAAGACAGCAGAGGTGAATATCTTTTACACTTCCCTATGGCAGGAGACAGCTGACTAGTACTGCAGGGAACTCACATACAAAACCACAACTGAGGACACAAGTGGTTGAACTCCAGCAAATGAGGACAACTTATGGACTTGGAAGCTTGTGTATCAATGAAGAAATTCAAGAGAGAGACAATACAGAAAAATTACTTTTCTAATACAGTTTTATGTCTTGGAAGTAGTCTGTCAGCATTAGAACTTCAAGCTCTGTGCTGTATTCTCCAACTCTGTATCTGCCATTGAGTACTACCTAAATCTTACTTTCCTGATCTGGAGATCATCAATTTCACATTAATAAATTCAATACTTTTGTAAAGAAAAAAATTAATGTAACCAGCTGTGTGACTTACCTTGCACTGTAAATACTCTATTTTGCCTGTCAGATTAGGTCCCATCTGAGAACACTAGGAAAAAAACAAACAACAAATCAGACAGTTAGCAATTAACCTTATTTAAAGATTATCTCATCCAGTCAAGTATACATAAAAACTCCTAGTCTCACCTCCTGTCAGAGGAGCAACAACAGATCTCCAACCAAAAGTAAATGTCTTATCACTCTGAAATCTGGTTCATGTTTGATACCTGGCACCTTTCTTCCAGTTACAGTTTTCATATAATGCAAACCCTTATGTACTCCAAGTCAGTAAGGTGTAGAAAGGTAAGTAGCATAAACTACAGCTCAGGACCCCTGGGCCTTTCTCAGCCTTTGGAAACATTCAAGGTTTATGTTGGTTACCCATTGCCTCAGGGCAAATACACTTAACTTTGGTGAGATAACACATGCAAAGAGTTTTTGTAGCAGAAGTACAACCTGCAAACACATATCTGTTCTTTACAAATCAGTTTTTGAGAGCATGATAACCAAATCCAAATTGTACACTTTACAATAAGATCTCAAATG
Source organism: Florisuga fusca (assembly GCA_038090715.1). Taxonomy (NCBI): domain Eukaryota; kingdom Metazoa; phylum Chordata; class Aves; order Apodiformes; family Trochilidae; genus Florisuga; species Florisuga fusca. Next base: position 109,773 of record JAAWXA010000110.1, read on the forward strand.
CACCTACACTGCAGACCTTGAAGTGGAAAACCTGATTCTTACAAAAAAGTATAAGAATTTGTTTAAACTTCTTCCGTCAACTTCAGATGATGTTCAACAAAATGCTACAAATAAAGTCTACAAAACCACTAAAGGCAGAATACTATTTTTTCAAAATTCTTTGCAAAAACACAAAAGGTTCACCAAAACAAGGGCAACTGCACCCAGTTTTAAACACAATCTACAGCTACTGAGAGTGAGAGAGTCTATCCAACTCTTCTGAGAAGTGAAAAAGTAAAAGGATAACAGATAATGGGCACCAAGTTGCAACAACCAATACTGTAATTAAATACTGTTAAAAGGACAGGGGGAAAAAAAATCTATGAGGATAATGAAACACTAACAGGTAGGTCAGAGAGATTGTGCAGTCCCTGTCCCTGCCACCTGACATGACCAGCCCTGAGGAACCTGATCCAAGACAACCTTCCTTTGAGCAGAGAGCTGGTACTCATGAAAGTGCATCAGTTCTTGCTGACTTGCTTGAGGACTCTCCATTGTGGTAGAAAAGGACACTTCTAATGGTCAGGAGAGATTTAAATCTCCCTTCACATAAAACAAGTGCAAATTCTAACCTGGAAGAACCCTGATCCTTTATTTTGTGCATCAGAATTCATGGTGGTTCATGGGTATATAATGAGTAGATCAAATAACTGAATAAGCTTTCTACAAAGAAAGACTACACATATAGGAGGCAAGGACTTGCATCATAACTGCATCTTTCACCTGAGAAAGACTGAAAAAAATATGGCAGATGCTATCATCTTATAGATGTATTAAACTACTTACTGCAGTGGCTTCCTTAAAACCCTGTAAAAGGTGACATGTCACAGAATAGAGACAAAACTAAAATACACTGCTCTGCTTATTTGGTTTCCAAGCAGAAGCCCACAGAGGATGAGGAGAGGGCTCAAATGTAGCAGTGAGGTGCTGTAAGCTCATTGTAAGTGTGGCTCCATTGCAGAAATGCTGGGAACATGCCATAATCTCAGACACAGTAAATCAGATGTCAATTCCTAAATATTGATGAGATTGCCATTAAGGTGGCTTAGATTAATCCTCAGTTTTATGTAAGAAAGGGAATGATTAGCTAATGTTACTCCAGAGAATCTGAGGGCAGCCTTCGTGAAACACTTCCTGTTACTCAAGAAGGAAACGAACAAAACTTTTGAAGAAACGCAACACTGAGGAACATGCTCTTCTCAGAAAGTGACTTGCCTGTGGTAGCAGATTGAAATTTGCAAGAAAGTTTTCTAAACAAGATTACACTGAAAAAAGCACTAGAATAAATGGCAGGAGAGGTAACAGGAACGAAATGAAAGCACTTAAGGTTTATGAAGCATCTCTCTTTCTCATTGTTCATTTCCTCTGCTACCTGACCATCATGTTGTGGAGTTTCACAGACCAGTACATCAAACAATCAGTTTTTAAAAGTAACTCCTGCAAAGTATCCTTTTTTATTTTTCTGTGACATGCCCACCAATGCACCAGATGAAACATCTTCAGTTCCTCTCCTTCTATATCTAAAGTGAGTCATATAAATCTTGTCTGGAACTGCAGGTAGTCTGCATCATGGGGAACATTTTTCTCTTACATCTTAGAATCCTGTAATTCATAACATGAAATATAAACCAACATAAATTAGTAATTCAATCCCTATATTCCAATTTAATGAACTGGAGGCTTCATTGCTTTATTGTTTTGTGCCACTGGACCAATCATTTGGTTTACAGATGGAATGTACTTCCTTGTTAATAAATAAATGCATAAAAAAATAAAGGTATCCTCAATGCAATTATGCTTATGTCCCTCAGGAACCAGAATGCAATTATTTAAAATATTATTTTCTTAGATTACTCTCAAGAAAATAAGGAAAGGAATATGAAATTTGTGTCCTTTTAGCTTAAGCTCATTTTAAGAGCAGCAACAGTGATGCACTTAGTTCCCAGTGGCAACTGAGAAGCACTTAGCCAGAAAATTGTTATTGGATTACAGTTCTGGCTTCATAAAATGTGGTTAAAGATCATTTTAGACATCTATGGAATGACCCATTGTCAAAACTGGTATGACAAACAAGTGACAAAGTTATTCTATTTGGCCATTTTGAGGGTTTTCCAGATCACAAAGGTAACTTGGGGCTGTATAAGCCTACACAGTTTTGATTCAATTATAAAAATAACTCACAATGAAAAGAATTCTAGCATAAATAATTGAATCTCTCTGGAGGAAAAAATCCCCACAAACATGAGCATATACTTTCAAGTGTTCCTGACGTATAAAGACCTGTGAAGTGATAGGGTGATCAGAAGTCAATTCTGATACTGAAAACTGACTGCTCTTCTTTATGAAAATAAACAAGATTAAAAGGGCACCAAAGGACACCGCATGATTTTTAACAATGTGCAAACTGAAACCACTTAGTTGCTGCTAAAGTTCATACGACTCTTTTCGTTTCACTTTACAGTCTTTTTCAAAGAGATTATTTCCTGGATGAGTGTCCTGCCTCCCATATTATCATCTGCTGGTAAAAAAGAATAACTAATGTGAACATATATCAAATGCACATGTGCATAATTAAATAAATGCAAACAAGAAATAAAATCCTTCACCTTTGCATTTGAGGTCACCAGTGACCACTGGCAGCACAGCAAAAATGAGGACCTTAATAAAAAACCTAACATGGAATTTAATTTCTTCACATAAGCTCTTTGCCATGTTTCTTCTCTACCCTTACATGGTAAGTCTTTGCTCATATAGTTCCATAATTAACATCCTCAGCACCTATTTCATCCCTTATTAGTTTTGCTAAATATAGAGACATGCTCAAGGAAACAATCTGAGGAAGTGAAGAAGCATAACCAATCTTCAGAAAAAAATCTATTTACATACTGAAAATCTGTATGTATCACTGAGAATTACTAGCTGCTTGTAATCCAAAGGATGGCCCTCTGCCTAGAAGAGGAAGTGCAAGAATGGCTTTTGCTGGGATGGCAGAGATCCCAGCTATGGTCTTGCTTTTGTTTGTCAGTAATCACTCATGCAGTCTGTAGCACCAAAGGCAAATAGTGGTACCTGGTAAGCCACATTGGTCTCACAACACTGTTGGTTCCCAAATGTTTTATTCTGAAAATCAAAAAGGTTTGAGGGTGAGGTGGAAAGTGGTAGAAAAACTTGGCAGCTGCATGCCCGTAAGATTTTTGCAGTTTATTCTACAGAACAAAGCCACATTTAATTGAGATGACTGTATGATCAGTATTGTAGATGTGAGTTTGAAAGTCAGAGGACAAGCAAAGGATTCCTCCCTCACACCTCTGTCATGAAAGGAGAGATGAAAATAACAAAAAGTTTACAATAAATAAAGAAGATTCTAGTTCTGACTGGGACGTTCCCAAAGTTTTAACCAATCCACCCTTGGTGAGGAAACTGGCAGTTTTAATTCTTCATCCAGCATCCAAAAAGTAATTCTGTTCATTCCTGTGAAAAAGGAAAATTTCAAATGGGTTCCATTTAATGAAGTCATGGGGACCAGATCAGTAGTCATCCTAACATACGGATCCTCACCTTTAGGGTCAGATTATAAAACTCTTACTACAGAAGTTGCTTAGTTCCTTGAATAATACCACCAGGTATGTGTGGGATGTTGTTAGTAAATGTTAGTATGTGAGGATGGTGTTAGTAAACCAAAGTCAGAGGACCACTAACTGCTGTTCATAACACAAACATACTTTCAAACTTACTGCTTCCACACAGAAGGATATTGTTTCTCTTCTTCTTATGCATCTGTAATGCATAAGATCATTTAATACAGCACCTAGGGAGGAGAACTACTCTGTTTTCAAAAATCCTTTTCATTGTCAGTATTAAACGTTTTCATTGCATTCACTAGGAAGTATAAACCTAAGATACACCATTGTCTGTACTCAAGTATACTGTGCTGATCTGATTATCTCTAGAATTCCATTTAATTATCCAGAAGTGTACACAGAAGTGGAACAATCCAGTTTGAACACCCTGGTGCTGCCTCAGCAATTTCTTCTCCCAGCATATGCTATTTCAACAGCCAGTGATCACTGGAGTTAAAGTGCATGCAACCAACTGAATAGGATGCAATTCTTATGATGAATATCAGGGTCAGAGGTGAGTGCCAGATAACACAGAGCAGATGTGGAGGGAGTGGAAGGAATTCTGTTTACTTTGGGTGACCACCTATGTTTCAGGGGGTGGGGGATGTGTGTATACAGGGGAGAAGCTAAAAATTGCAAGACTAAAACTGTTTAAGGGACTGAATTGTACAATATTTTGCAGGAAAAATCTACATACTTGTACACTAGCATGTATCATTATTGAATCATAAGACACAGTTCAGCCCAAATGAACCGCTCATAGAATGTGACTCTTCAGGAAACAAATGAGGGATCTTTTAAAAACATACCCCTTACCCTGTGATCACAACAGCTGATATTGAAAAATTGTATTTCTTTTCCTGTTACCTGTATTTCTTTCCATTTCAGTATTTCTTTTCAGGGACTAGTAGCAAAGCAACCTTAACAAGACGAAACGGAGAAAGTCTGATCTGACTTTGAGGGAAGCTCTAGGGAGCCATCGAGAAGACTCTACAAGATGCACATGACAGCACATTTACAATCTTCCATCATGGGACAAGAAAGTACTGCAACTCGTTGCTTGCTGCTGGGGATAGATCCTCAGCCTTGTAGCCCAGGTTGTTCAAAAGGGACATGAAACCACTCCTAACAGATCTACCAAAGATTATGAATGGAGAAGGAGATTTACAGGAATTTTGCAAGCTGGTAAAACTATTAGCATCAATTTAGCTGCTCAGTTCTTCATAGTAAATGATAAAGAACCTGTCTCTTCAGTACCACCAGCTCTTAACTCCCAAGCACCAAGGGAGACAGCCTTTGTGACTAAATTCAGCTACTGATAGAGACAGGCGAGAAGACTGATCACTTCAGATATACCAATGAACTTAATGTATGAAGAATGATCTTTGTTTCCCCTGCTCCCTCTTTCCCTCCCAAACAATCGTGAAAATCATTAAGCACCTTGATGTTTGCTCTTTGTATGTTTCTACAAGTTATGAGGTCAAAGTAGACCAGTTAGGTGACCTTAAGACCACCAGAAAGAACTAGAAATAGAGAAGGGAGGCAGGGAAAGCAGCTCACTTTTAAAAGGAAAAAAAAACAAAACAAACAACCCCAAAACCAAACTATCCTGGTACAAGCTGCATTTTTCAATGTGCTATGGACACTCACTTCCCAGACCACCGAAGTCAAATGCCTTTGTGTAAACTGCCACAACAGAACCTTAGCAAACAGATGGATTGGTTTTGTTAAAAATTTCCCCCCAAAGCATTTCCATGTATGTTTTAGAACAGGTCTAGTAGTTACATCCACGTAACATGACCCAGTCTGTGCTCAAAACAGAATTAATGGGAATATAATTTCAATTTTTAACTAGACTTTACAGAAAAATCTACTAGATGCTAGAAATCTGTGACAGATCTTAGAAAACAGCCATGACGATTCATGTTCAGTTCAAGCAGGAAAAACAAACAACAACAAAAAAACCCCAACCATCACATACTTCTCATCAGTTAGCCTGCTAACTTTGTAAGTGAGTTATTATATTTGTTCCCTTGTAAGTTTTACTCTGGATGTTGAAGACTGAACCTCGGTTTTATGGGTGACGTACACAGCAAGGAAGTAAGTTTGGCATATCAGCTCGGAACTACGCTGTACTCTTAGTACTTAGAGTTGTACTACATTTTTAAAGTTATACACTGCCTCATTTAGAGCTGGAGGATGGCATACAACTTAATTAGAATAGGTTTTGGTTCTAAGCCTTCTATGCAATGTACATCTTTTCTCATGCAACACTGAAGATAATTTTAAAAGATCCTGATTCTTTAAAGCTGAAATGTATTTGCTGCATAAAGCATTCATTCTTTTTCAAAATCAAAACAATCTGCAGAAATAACTCTGATATTGCTAGAGTTTGTCTGAATCAAATGAGAAAAAGAAAAACTTTTTAGAAAGTGAAAAGGAATGTATCCCCCTGTTAACTTCTGATCTGTTGCAACACTTCCACTTTGGCAAAGGAATGGTGTGGGCATCACTTAAAGAAAGGCACGTATGGCAGCCTGGGGGTTAAAGTAGACATTCCTTATTTTGACAGATGGTTAATTCATGGTCATTACTAAATTCAATTGCTTAGTAATTTAGATATAACAAACGTGTGTAGGAATATGTGCCAGGGCACCCTTCTAGGAATCTCAAAATGCAATATCTCTTCCATGCTCTCACCATACATTCTCATGCTGAGTGTGAAAGATTGAATAAATGTAGGCTTTCTGAGCACTTCAGCTCCCTGGTGCCACTCTCATTACATTAGAGAGTGGTTCTAGAGAGTTACTGCATGGGCTTGGCTAAAACAGCCATTTTTTCAGGAAGTGTTATGCAAGCCTAGGATTTTTTTTTATTATTATTTTTATTTTTTTTTTTTTTCAGGCCTAACTTTTCCAGTTCTGTTGCTGCAAGTGTCTCCACTTAGGCAATCACAGGGAACTAATTTGCAGACAAGGTCACAATTTGAATGGCAATGAGTTGGTCTACTTAAAGCTTGTCTGTAATGGCTTTAAACCAGATCATATCTGACTAAACATTTGTAACAATGATGATCTGCACATCCACTTCTACCACCCAAAAAGAATTACAACATGAGGCCAGTGAACAAACTGCCCTTTCTTTTGATTACTATCCCCTATCCCTAACATAGTCCATTTCCTCATGTGGTGACAGGCATAAAGATCTTTTGTAAAATGTTTCTTTAAAAAAATTAATTTCCCTTATTACAATTTACACTTTTCTCTGTTCCTACTGATATTTCCAGTTAGCAGACGTAAGAAAGCACCTCAGCACAGCTCCACAGCTCGCTCACTGAAACTGAAAGTCTTCCACTGACTTGAAAGACATCTGGATTGGGCCCAAAGTAAGCATCCTTACGTATTAACACACAGTACCAGGCCACAACACTGGCTGGAATCCATGTCATTCATATAATATTGCTGAAGCAGTACAGGAAGCTTGCATAACTTCATGCCTCCAAAAGTGTGCCGTTCTTCCCTCGTTAGTTTGCAGAATATTTGGTAAAGTTCCACTAATTCTTGTGCAGATGCAGGTTAATTTACATGTTTTTAATCTGAACCATGGAACTCGGGTATTAAAAACTGGCTTTACCTTTGATTTCATATGTACAGAAGTTTTCTATGTCTTCTTCCTGCCCAGAAATTTCGTGGCCTTTATGCCTCTCTTTAAAGCCCAGAGTTGTCATATTTTAGTTAGAATATGAACCTTTGAGAGAAGAGACCTTGCCTTTACTTGTTAGTAACTCACATTGGTACATCATTTGCACTACATACTATGAAAGAATAAATTATAACAATTTTAAGTGGGAAAAGGCTCTCTGCTGTTTTTCCACCATGACCATTAATCCTGCTTAGAGCACTTGCAGGACAAAAAAAAATCCAGGCAAATGTGTGAAACTTCAGCTTCACCTATAAATTTGCAAAGTATCCCAGCTACAGAAGGAACTGAATCTAACCTTCAGTATGCTCAAGGCAAGTGAATCCATTAAACCAGTTCAGATAAAGTACCTCTCTGAGAGTACCTGTTTCAAAGACCTGCATTAGCATCTGAATCAACAGCATCCTGTCTGTATGTCTTTCATGTCATCCTAAACTGTAACTGCTTCAAACCGTGTCCATAGTGGACCCAACATATGCTAAGCTCTCTAAGGCTAAGGAGAGTTAAAGAGCAACACAAAATTTTTTTCTCAACATCCCATACAACCTGCCCTTTGGCAAGCAACTGCTCTGACATCTGGTGGTGTTAAACTGTCTCTCCTTTCCTTGCCCTCTAATTGAGTTTGTAAACAATGCATATAACAAGCTTGTAGAACTAAAGTAAAACTAATAGAAGAGTGTCACAGCCTCAACAGAATCATGCCATATGGAGCACTACCCAGATTTAAAGATAAGTGGAGAAGAAAACTATGCAAGTTGCTCTTGCCTTTTGTAACCAGGAGAACACACCCTTCTGGTGTACAATCAATCTTTTTAAGTCACAAAAGTGCAGGACAACATCACAACTCATCTCTTCTCCTTCTCAACAGATAAAGCATACTTTTGCCTCTAATTGAAAAGATTAATAAAATAAGAGAACACATCAGGTTTGCATCAATCATTGCCCATGTGGTTCTTATTATTGTAATTAAAAGTTATCTCCTCAAAATTGTTGGATGAAAGTGCCATGATCTGCAATTGAAACCACATTGAAGTGAGCTATTCAACTTATTTGATTGTTTTAAGACAGTCAAATTTAAGAACACTGTGGAGGTAATGAATTCAAAAGAGTCCTTAAAGGCAGTCTCTTAAATGTCCTATGAACCCTCTATTCAAGAATGTGAACATTGCTATGAAAAAAAAAAGGAAAGAGAGAGAGAAAACACTTTTAATAGTATGAGCTTTGTTTTCTTTAAATTAAAAATATTTCAAATTCAGCCACTGAAATTCAAGGTTTTATCTTGAGAGTTCCCTAGGTCCTGTATATATTACAAATGTTCAGTTCCCCTAGGACTGAGTTTTTTACAATGTGTTTCGATTTTCACACTGAATGGGCCAAATTTCAAGTAATCCTAAATAAACCCAGTTCTTTTGCTGATATATCACCCCATATTTCAAAAAAGGTAATGTTCCATGCTTATTTCCAAAATTTCACAATATGTGACATTTTGGAAACGAGTGATATAAATAATTTTTGCATATGCAGGACTGTAGGCTCATAAATCTGTGAGAGAGATGCACAGCTAATTACATCAAAGCTAGTAGTGTCCTTAAATCCAATCCTTTTTAAAGCCTTCTTCATGTAAAGTAACTTAAAAGTGGGATTTCCCCGCTCTCTTCCTCTGTGTTGAATGAAAGTCTTACACTTTGAATGTCCAGTGACTTCATGGAATTGTGCTCAAAGCTATTAAGGCTGTCAAACCACTCACTAGCTTTTGAGAAAGGTTTCCTGGATGCTATTCCAAAAACCAGTAGAATCTTAAGAAGAAAAGTATCTCCTGTAACATAAAAGAAAAAACCTTTTATTTAACACATCACAAGGAAACATCACAGGATGTTAGAGAAGGACTTGTTTGGGTTTTATTGTGAAAGAGAAAATAAAAATTTCCTGCCATCTTTATTTACTTCTGGTTTCCTTCTGTATGTTCTGAAAACCAGTGGTATTTTGCATTTTCTTTCCAGTTACCAACAGTGGACTAACATGAAAGTACATTTACATGACAAGATGAACAGTCAGTCTCCAAAGGCTAATTAGAAAACTAAAAGAGACTGTGTAATTCGTCCTACAATCCTCAGCTATAGAAAAACCCAACTTCTTTAAATTTTAATTTTTACTCAGACGGAACTACTCAACTCTCTGGGACAACAACAACAACAAAAAAAAAAATTGACATGAGAGTATTTCCTATGGAAAAATTATTCGGTATCAAAGAAAACATGGAGAAAAGAGAAACAGTGATGCTGAATATGACAAAAAGCTTGTTTATGTTTAATACATAGGAGAAATTGTTCAAGGACAGTTAAATGTGACCCATTTAATATACCAAGGTCTCCGGTACCTACAGAACTCTGCTGAGTAAGTGCTGATCATGCAAATTAGGCTGCCTGGGGATACACAGGGCTTTTCAGTTGCAGTCTGAATTTTTCAAGTTCTCAAAAAACTTCTAGAGACGTGGATACGTGTTTCATGGTCACTAGGGCTACTTCCATTTCTTCAGTAGTTTGCTCATTTTGAAAATTCATCTGTCTGACACTCTTGAGTTTTCTGACACACGCATCCATATTCAGGAATGTAAAAATCTAATTATTGCTACTAGCTGTGTAATTTAAAGTACAGATGGGCAAGTCAATTTGAAAAGGTGTCCCAAGACCAATATTTGAGCTTCAAAAAGAAAAAGGAATAAAAATCTAGTGGTCATTGTGACTCTAATTAACTCAACAGTTCAGTAGAGTCTAGGAGTCATCAAAGGTAATATAGATTATGCCCTCAGTATACACTGTATTCAAGACCTGATACCTTCTGGACTCTCTTACATTTATTAGCTTAGATTCTTACCCAGTTTGCAATATGCTTACAAATCTCACTAGCTATAATTTGGGTTCATTATGTCAGAGCAAATGCAAGGAAATCCAAATTACACATCACCTCTGAAACTGGCACCAAACACCCAATCAAAACTTTACAAGTTCAGGGAAGATTAGCATATGAAATGGAAGGGCTTAGAATAATATACAAGTTTGGAACAGCAACGCTGGTTTAATAAGGGTACATGCCCACTGTCTGAATACAAAAGGGCAGGCAATCTGTTTTTTTTTTTTTAATTTTACTATAATTATATATATTCTAACCTATGGGGAAATTATGCTCTAAAACAAGTTGCCCTAGCCCCATCTCCCAATCATTTCTCTAAAAGATTAAACTGTGCTTTTTCCTATGGCTATTTTTAGTAATGGTATCAGTAATTAAACATTCTATGGTCTGAGGCTCCACAGAAAACATTGCTCTGGGTTCTGGATGTATTCCATGATATCTTGAAAGAATCTTAAAAAAACTTATGCAGCCAGTGCTGTGATTCCCACCATGTCTGCAGGGACCCATTAGGATCACCAGGGGAAGCACATGATTCTGACAATGCAAGCAATTTATTAGAACTTGCTGGAGCTAAGGCACGACACAGTGTGAAGCTGCTATTGTTCTCCTTGGTTCCTCTCACGACACTGAAGTTCAAATCTACTCAGAGACTAATTCGTAGCTGAAATCTGAACCAGAGCCTGCAGCCTCTCTCGGGAATGTCCCAAGAGCCTGATAATCTGATGCCAGGAAAAGGTGCTTTGAATCCCTGTTCTTGTAGATTCTCCATAAAAGAGGTCTAATTAATGATACAGCCCCATGCACCCATCCCTCCGTTTTGGAGGTCTGCAATGTCAACCAGGTCACTGGAATTGTTTGGTTTACAAAGAGAAGCCACCTCACCCCAACCCCAGTCAAGGCAGACTCCCTTACCTCCTGTCACTTTAGTGCCTGGAGGGTCATGGCAATGCCACCTCCCCAGAAAAAAAAACAGCAATGGCACAGAGACAGAACACAGCTGGCATTTCACACTGCAAGACATGTGGGCACAAAGACACAGCTCCTGTGCTGCAGGACACACAGAAAGCAGTGACTGGCTCCAAGCTCCTTCCCATCTCAGCTGGCAACCAACCATTATCTGCTCATCTTACCAACACACTCTTTAACTCAGTTCCTTTCCTTTACCAGCAACTGACATCAAGCAGTTAATTCAGCACAGAGCAAACAAAATGGTTTCAGTACTCCCACTGAAGTGAGGCGTTTTTTTAAGTGAATCCAATCTGATCCAGATTTTCTTTTTCAGTTTGGCTGCCACGCTGCAAAATCAATTATCTACAGAATCCTAGTTTACGTTAAGAGTTAGTGGGGTAACAACTGTGGTCAATCTCACTATATTGCCTACATCTTAATAAGAAGTTATTTTGATCTCCTAATGATTTCTTTCTCCTCATTCTTACTACGGAAAAGTTTAAAAATTTGCCACTTAATGAAGAAAAATATACACTCCATCTACTAGCAACCAGATGTAGATGAGTTCTTTAGCTCCCTATCCAGAAAGCCATCAAGAATCTTAAAGGTATGGTTGTTATTTATTTAATATTTTTTAAGATACGTTCCCTCAGACACAGAACTATTAGTGCATTTTATTTGACATATGTCAACTAAAAGACATATGGGGAAAGAAACTGGGGGCTTGCCCACAAAGATAACCATGAAATGCTAAAGTTAAGATTGCTAGGAGACATTTGATTACAAATCTCTTTTGAATTGCTTGTGCAACTGAAAAAAAAAAAATCCACAATGGATTCTACTATGTTATTCTTGTGTTTACCAAAACACAAGGTGCTTTATACTCATGGAAAAGCACATGGATGCTTGCTTAGTATGATTTTTCTTCTCCTAGCAGAAACGAGTCTAGTAATAAGTTAATTGTTTCAAAACACTTCAAATGACTGCAGGCCTTAATGTCAAATCACTGGCACAGTCAATGAGTGCAATGGAGATCAGTCTAGATACAGGAAAGGCTAACACCATGAGACATAATGCTTCCTTGCAAAAATGTCATTTCGTTAGCTACCAAGTGAAAAAGGCAGGTATAAGAATACTTAAGCTATAACAATTCTGCATGCATGTATACACATATCTAGCATTCTGCACATGGCACTGAGATAGTTCCTGTTAGTGATACTCCTTTTGTGTACTTGTAAAAATGGTCCAAGATAAAAATAGTTCACCGTGACAAACTAAAAATTGGGAAAAAAATCAAACATACAAGGACCCACTACACTTAAAACAACACTTATTAGTATTAACAGTTATGGTACCAGAACAGCAGAAAGTTGACCTTAGTTAGTATTTTAAGCCACAAAGTGAGCTTCCTATAGACACTATAAAAAACTGCACTGTGGAAGCACTTATGTGGTATAACTTTCAAAGTGCACAGAGAGGTTTTATATCTATCTCAGAGCTGGCAGGCTGTATCCTGAGCTAAGGTTTCACTTAGTCTAGCAGCACTACACCAATTTACACCACCTGAGGACCTAGCAAACAAAGTGTGATGGGACTCCTGTGGCCTCAGCTTTCACAGAACAATCTGATACTATATAACATAATCCAACAAACCCAAGAAATTCAAATACTTTCACTTCCTCCATATTTCACCCAGTTGTGTATAAGTGCATTGCTGCAGAGGCCTCGATATCAGGCAGTCAGAGCACTGTAATAATCCCACGAGAATTTTCCCCTTGCTCAGAACAAGATCTTATTGACCCCCATGGGACTCACTCATTTCAGTGAGATCTTATTTAAGTAAAGAGTGGGCTAGGCTGAGTGACCAGTGTGATATTAAAATGTAAAAGGCTTTTCATAGTTCGATTCTAAATGATACCTTCCTGTGTGCTGCAGCCCTAGTGTGGGTGAAAAGTTTTTCTTAGCTGGGGTCCCAGATGGCACCATTTAGATCTGAACACCAATTTTCTCTTATACCATAAAAGATGTCCCTGAACTTCAGAGCCAGAATGCTATTGTTGGCCAACCAAGATCAAATAGAGGGCTATTCTACAAATAGAAGTAATTTTGAAAGAATCTAAATATTCAAGCACATTTTCTCAGCTGGCACAAACCCAACATCACTCCATTTATTTCAGTGGGCCTGAAAAACTCACCTGAGTTGAAGTACTGACCCTTAAATGTTTACAGTCTCTGCTAAATGACTTGATACCAGTGACATGAAGTACTAGGTTCTGGCTCAAATTTCATGAAAGCAGATTAAAGGCCATCGCTGGACAGACACCAGAGAGCAAGCACACATTTCAGAAAGGAAAATTTCATGTTTCAAGTTAGGAGGTCTCTTCACAATGAAAGGTGACCTTTGATATAATTTTTTCCTTGCTCTTTGCATTTAAACTCTTTTTGCTTTCAGCACAACTCAAATGCAGATGAACACTGTCTTCCTCCTTTCTTTAGCATCCCTATTTCAATATTCCAGATTCAGCCATCATTTAACCCAGCAGTCCCCTACTGTGCATCTGTCCCTCAAATCTTAAATACCTGTCCTCCCAATCTGTTCTGAGGCCAAGTCCAAACGAGTTTTGTGCATGTAAATTCTATTATCTACATGCATAAATGACAGAATCTACTGCCTATGCATGCAAATGTTAGCTATCCAGATCAACCAATGTATCACTGTGTATTAGAGGAGCAAAGGTTTTTCATACATAAAGGGAAATCTATTAAATGTAACTTTGAAATTGTGGCCCTAAAATTATGTGTAAAAAAAGAGAATCGCCTCTGGATGTAAAGAGAAGGTATTTCAAACAAGTATAATCTTCATGTAGCTTAAATCTCTGGATAACCTTCAGAGGTTGAGTTATGCTTGCTTCAGGATTCACCTTTGGTAATGCTATAGCATATGTGCAATCTGTCCAGTTAAAGTGTTCAGAGAAAGAAACATCATCCAACTAATATAGATTATCCACAGCATCTGAAAGATTTCAGGTCATAAAAACATACAAGGCACCTTAACAATCTATTCACAGGAAAGACACTGTAAGAGATATGTTGTAACTTTGAAAGCTACAGATGACAGTTCTGTTTTGGGTATGTTTTTATTTTTGACTGAGGCACGTTTTCTTTTAAATACTGCAGACATCAACACTTTTATTCACCCCTAAACAGGTAAGATTAGATAATAGATCCCTTTTCTTTCTCCTTTTTTTAAAGCCAGGAACATTCATTCCAGGACTGAGAACTTCCAGTTTCAGCCTGAGGCCACCTTACTAACTATGACAATCCCCTCCTGAAGAGGTCTGAAAATGGAATAACTTATTTACCCTTCATTAAGAAAGCACATTGTACATCCTCCACTTTTTCTAGATCTGTATACAAAGTCAGTGTTCAAGCTACATCAGCTCAGTTCTGTGCCTAGCTGCAGCTAAGAACTGCATTCAGTTCCTTGTGTGTTATCCACACGTTTGAATACACCATTATACAGACCCCAGTCACCACTCAGTGTAACAATCAGTCCCTTAGCAGTTTATGATTTATGCAGCTTGCTAGAAGAGAAGTAGGCCACGCCAGCCTTGAAAGCACTTTAGCTTAGTTGTTTTTACTCATGAAGGACATGTTGTTCTGTAATTATTCTGTCATTTCTTAAAAGGTGAAATCTTTAACAGGTTCATGCTTTATGTGCTGCTCTGTGCATGTGTGAGTTTGTCTGAGCATGTCTCACCAAGTAGGAATCATCATTCCCAATTACTTTGCAAGGAGCTACATAGAACTGGACAGACTAAAATGTGTTAAATATCCTGAGTTTACATGGACAGTTTCAGGGAGAGCAGGGGTGGAGCAGAATAGGGGAATTCAAGGAAATCATTAACATGTTCCAATTACTGCTTTGATTCACAAAATACACAACTGCATAAAAGTGCCACTTTCTGTTTTGATCCTGTTGGTAATGTTGTGTTGTATCATTTAATAGGGGCAATATCAGCATAATGTGGAACTTTAAACAATTATGCAAATTTTAAAGTAATGTGTTCAGAGAGAAACTGAAAGGAGATTCTGACATTAATCAGACTGCAGGCACTGCTTGTAAGAGTTCTGTAAAATATGGGCTAACCTTAGTGTTAGTGGCTGAAAGGCAAAGTTTCTCTGCTGCCTCAAATTAACTGCAGTTTTTGCCTATTTGAATAAAAAAACAAACCACCAAGCAACAAGAATATTAAATTCTGTTTCCTGCACAAAAATCTGCCATTCTGCTTAAAGGATAAATAGTATTAAGACATATAAAACCTCCCCTTTCTTTGATACATCAGAATATTTATAGAATCTTAACAAACTTCTATAATGACATAAATCACATGGATTATCAGAGTTCTGCAATAGATTCTCCCCTAACAAGTCCTGCTGTGCCTAACTAATGCTTATCTGATATACTGGCAATACAAAGCTAATAAAGAGTGTAAACACAGAATACTAAATTGGTTTCAATGAAAAAAACCAGGTCAGCCTGGACTCCAAATGAAAATGGAGGTGGGGGGTGTGTGGAATCTGGATCCTTCTAATATTTTAGAAGAGTAAAATCTGGTACTAGTTCTGGCTAGTTGGGAGTTTCCCCTAACCAGAGATGGGAGAGAAAGCAAGCCTGGGATTAAGAACCTCCAGGCTTCAGATTCAAATTTTAAATCTGTTTGTTGGAAACTTCTTGTGTGATACTCAGCCTTTACTGTTAACCAGGGAAAGAAGCATAAACTGGCCAAAGAAAAGCTCTGTTCAGCATCACCATCAAAAGGAAATGCTGTATCTTTCATAAGAATATCTTGAAAGACATCTGTACTGCTGTCCCAACTGCTGGCATTCAGGCAATAGCAAACTCCTAACATTATTATGCGAACTGCTCTCTGAATCTGTTTCCCCACAGTCAGCTGTAATACATGAAGGTAGTTTACTACAAAGTGTTATTCACTTTGAATTTCCTAGCTTTAGTTGGTTTAAGTAAGACCCTTAACGTCACTTAAACATAGTGGTTTTCTGTTATATTTTAATTTTGAAAGGATTATCAAGAAAATCTACCCTTTCCGTTAACTTCCTTTGAAAAACGATTAAGAGTTTTAGAAGGGATCTCCACATATCCTCTACCTGCCTGATAACTTATCCAGAATGAAACATCTAATACAGATGAAATTCTGAAAAAACACAGAAGCAAAATATGAAGTTCTCAATCTGAAACTACACATATATACTTGGGAATCCAGTGCAACACTGTTAAACACTCTAAATTATACCAAAACTTTCTTTGTTTTGGTATTTGGCTCTGTCTAGCTTTATTGATAAAAACAGCAATTTATTTTTCTTTTTATGGGGCTAACAATTACATACCACTCAAAAGAATTTGACTGCTATTAGCTGACTACAGCACTTGTGAGGAAAAAATCCTGTTGTCTTACAAAAACATTAGCAGTAAGTAATATTCCACCTAAGAAAGACTTAGGAGAACTGCTAATAAAATGAGGTTTTAGCTATTCTTTTCTAAAATACCACGGTAAACTCGGGCTGCATCTAGTTTTCCAGTATTACATGTGGAAGTCACTGTGAAAACGACACAGAGATGGGATGTAACAAATGTATCACTCATAAATATGGTTCCTCAAACATAAAAATCTGGCAAAGCTCAAAGAGCAAAACAGGAGGTAAGACAGCTTTCATATGCTGCTGCCTTTAATGTTCTTAATGTACATTGGATAATTATATACCTCGTTTCTTCTAAACCGAGTAAGATATTTTGGTTTAAATCTATTTGTGGAGTATGCTGCTATGTATCTCTCTCTCTTAATTTAGTATAGTACTCTCTAGTCTAAAGCAAGGAATTTTAAATTAAATGAGCCAGCATACCTACTGCTCAAAGCAACCAACTGCATTCCAGTGAAGCTCCTTTGAAAGCAATGTCAAATCTCTGCTGTCTCAGGGAGGAAAGTACCTCATTCCCTTAGCATTAGTCACCCTGCTAGAGATTAATCCTAATGAGCTTTTTACTACAGGCTTGGCTGGCACACCCAGGATTTGCATTACATACCTGTGATTTCTCAATATTTAGCACAAAATGTGTGTGTTCAAATGCAGACAGATATCAGCTTTCCAGAAACCATTAACTACAGCATTACTGCAATAACTTATCAAGCTTAGAGTGAGGCCAGCCACAGGGTGGTTCCTCAGCTTTGGTAAAAAGCCATCACACAACTAAGTATTGCAAAATCAATGTGGGCCAAAACTTGTGAGAACACTGGTGTAAATGACACATCTCAAGAAAGGTCACAGTATTAAAGAACAACACTGCTCTCTTTATTTCATTATCCTCATTATCCCCCTCATTATCTCCCTATTTCACTGATTTTTGGCAAGCAGTGGGCACCTATTTGATGTGACTAGATTGTTTGCAGGCCCTGCCACAGAGTTTCAAACTTCCTTTCAGCTGTATCCCGCCCTCATTAGGCAATAAACCATCCTTTGGCCTTTTCCACCCACAAGCACCAGAAAAGACTAAAAAAATTCCAGTTCACATGGAAACCAGAAGTCATATATCTTTGATCACTCAAGTTATTTTAACCTACAAACACCCCACCTGAACAATTTTTATTGAGGGAACAATACTAAACTGCAATCAATATCTACAGTACCACCAAACCATCAAAAAAAAAAAGATCCCTCATTCAAAAAAATGCTTTCATGCAACTTGGCTCAGTCCTTTTAGAAACAAAATAGCTAATATTAGAAGCATGGACTAAATAAAGAAGCCTAGGCTCTTCTGGACCACAGGCTGGAAATAATTTTCAGATCTGAAGGATTTTAAAAGAAGACAGAAGCAATCTCTTTTCCAGCTAGATAAGGGACACTGCTAGCTTGGTCACTGCAGCAGCACCCCCGTCTAGTGAAGCTGTGTCTTTAAGGTAGCTAAAGACCAAAGTGCTTACAGTTGCAGAGTTAAGAAACAGCCCTTGAGCTTTCCTCAGAAGCAAAATAGAAGTCAGCACAGCTCACAGCCTAACATACTCCATGAAGGACCCAGTGAAACCAGCTTTACTGAGCACAGTTCATTGTCCCAAGCACTCTCCAGCTATAACCTGGCAATAGCAGCGTAAGGGCAACTTGTATAGCTTTGTCACTTTTAACAGCAAATAAAGCAGCACAGTTGTGCTTCATCATGACGGTCAAAATGATCATTCACTGTGATTTGCTAAAGGAATAGTCTGGCAGCCTATGTTCAGATTTCTACCTCCTTTAAGGTTTTCTAAGGTATGTACCATCCTAGCAGTTAAGAGCTACAGAAATTAAGTATGACAACTTGCACATTGGAACATCTAACTCTTGGACCTGCAGCCACTGAAGTGACGCATGACAAACTTTTTGTTAATGCCTAAGTGTCCTAAGCAAAGAATGAGCACACTTCAGGCAGTGCTAGAATAACAGCTGGGCACAGCTCTCTGAAGAAGCCACCAGAACTAGCCATGAAGTCATGTATATCAGCTACAGCTAATTATAGAATGATCTGTCTCCTTGAATGGAAGATGCTCAAGCATCTGCATAGACAAAGGTGTCTATGCACCCTATCCTGGAGTTACACTACAGAATTGTCTGCACCACAGTCTTTCAGACTATTTTTTTTTTTTTTTTAATAGAGTTTTATGGTGGCGCCCCATTCTTTTTAAATCTAACATTCCACTGGCAAGAAAGTGCAAGACTGGGTTTTAAATATTCCTGCAAGTGCCCAAATTAGTAACTCCTGTGCACGTTTCCTAAGCACTAGGCCATCAGGCAGCCAGCACGGGGGACATTCACCACCTCTCCTGACAGTCAAACCTCATCATCAGCTCTGTGAGATTCGTGAAAGTTGTGAGAAGTGCTCAGAACCTGGTGACCAGGGCAGAAATTGAAAAAAAAAAAAAAAAGCCCAAAATCCTTAGACTTTTCCAGTCTCTGTGCACCTAAGACACTGCTGGGGAACGATAACATGCTGTTTTGTTGCTGGGTACCTATGATGATCTTTTCATGGAGGAGAACTAAACAAATTCTGCCAGCTCCATGAAGCAGGAATCCCTTTTCTCCTGCTTCCCAAGGGCAGGCTCTGACAGACACTGCCCTCTGTCTCTGTTCATGCAGGCCTCATGTGAAAAAGCCAAACAACACCACGACTTTCATGCTGCACCATTTAGCTCTGGATGAAACTGTAATCTTGTGTCTGTGGTTTTCCTGTTTGGGTGCCTAACTGAACTGTCTGAGCCCATTCCTTCAAGTGTGGAAGGGACTCTGAGGGTATGAAGAATTAGCATGTTTCTGCCAGAAACATTCCAGCAGGATCCCATGTTTGTTTAACATGTACAAACAGCTAAAATAAAATATTTGTTGGCCTCAGTAATAAACAGAATATAAAATAAGTGTAAAATTAAGCAAGACCAGCTGTGCTCCAGGAGAACTGAAAGGAACAGTTCTACTACACAATGATCTGGAATGCAGACACAGTAAGATGTACTGCTATTGATGTATGGTTTTGATCCCCTTTATATACAAAGTGCTGATTAGATCTAGCTACCAAAATTATGCCCTTTCATATCCACATGTCTGTAATAAACAAAATTTAGAGGAACAAATATTAGGATGCTTTCTGCTGGTTTAAATCAACTGCTTTGCAAGCCAAGTTTGCAAGTGTTGCATCATATGCTGTAGAAGTGTGAAATTATCAGAGTAGTGATAACTGATTCCATTCTTCCAGGGTCAATAAAAAGGGAAAAAACAAGCCCTTCATGGGCCTGTGAGAATTTCAGGATATGCATCTCTATACATTCTGTATAGTAGCACTCGAGCCTCCATATATACATATACACCTATTTATACTTACTTACACTGAAACCACAAAGCAATCCACTGCTTAAACAGAGCTTTCTGGGGAAGCTGGAAAATTTGTTCCCACTAATGCATGACAGGATGGAGGTTTTCCCTGTGGATTTTTCCTTCTCAATTTGGGAAGCAGAGTCAGGGACTGATATAGAGGACACTATTTTATTTCATAGCATTAATATAATTTTGAACAACGAGTACAAAAGGAAATGTAACTTAAGTCATAATTCCTGTGAAGGGTGCTCTGTTATGCTGCCCAGACCACCCTTGTGTCTTTCTCTGGCTGCTCTCTCTGCTCCAAAACTTTCCTGCCTACTTGCCCCTGAGCTTATACATGTGCATCATGGCTAACAAGCCTTCCAGCACTGGGCATTTTGTATCTTTCCCAGTTTGTACCAAAGAGTGTATCATACCAGATGCATTTATGCTTCTGGTATCTCTTTTAAGAAAAGGAGGCTGAATAAAGAACCTTAGTCCTTGGAAAAGCTGCATGGAGAGTACCTGCTAGTCAAGACTAAGTCACTCATGACATAAAAAGTCTGGAGGAATACATTCAGAAGTTTGTCAGACTAATTACTACTTTTATCTCATTTCATTGGCAGCTGGGTTGTTACGATCTTTCACTTTCAATTAAAAAGAGTATACTGGAAATAGTAAACACTCAGGATCTCCTTATTCCTCCCCAGTGTCACTGTCCCCAACTCACTGTTGAATTTGCAATAAACAGAATGGATTTTCAATCAGTCACCATGTGGGGGTACCTACTTCTGGCCACCCCAGAACCAAGTTAAGTTTCCTCAAATCATCACATAATGAACCCTGAGCCCCAAGGCACAGCTTGCCATGGAAGATCATCTCTGTGTAGTCCACTACACCTCCAAAGGAATAGGGACATCAGGAAGGTCCCAGACAGATTTAATTTTAGTCTGGTGTTCATTTAAAAACACCACATCCATTGCTTATTGTTTCACAGCTCTTTTGTCATAAAACAAAAGATTGAAGTGGGTCACTTGCCAGATAAGCCAACTTGAGAGGGAAAGCAACTGACTCCAAATCAAAAGGAAAAGAGTACAGAATTGCATAGCAGCAACTGCCACAGCAGTAGAAGAACCCATCACAGCATCACCACTCAAGAATATCTGAACCATCAGTTAAAATTTGGATGCAAAATGACTGTCACTTGTACATCTCTTCCCACCCTCAATTATTTTTTATCTAGGAACAGTTTGATTAAAAGCAAAACAAACTGCTTTTTGGGCTCACATAAAATTTACAAATGTTCTTTCATCCCAGGAAAACAATTTTGGAACTGTATGACCACCCTGAAAACTGCTTCTTCTGGAGACTGCAGTCTCCAAACTTGTGCTTAATGAATAAATGGAGGTATATTCTAGCAGCCAATAATGTACACCCTATTGGGTCTTATTGCTTAAAGAGAAGGTAATGCTCTGGAATAAAAAACTGCACATATTACCAATGTAAAGGTTTGAATGGGATCTAGTAATAGAGATTGGTCACATAGTCATGGTAGAGTGGACAAATTACTACATAAATCATTCATTTATATGGCACAATACAGTCAGAGAAATAATACTGTACATACGGCAAAGGGCCTAACTGGGGGAAAATATTCTTCAGCACCCTGCACAGTCATGCAGGAGCTCTATTTTAACTACTTCTATCAATTGCTAAAACTGCACAGTGCATAATTACATCAGCTTTTCACCTTTGGAAACCTGCTTCCAACACCTTGTTTTCACCCTGTTGCCTGGAAGTTACACTTTCAGCATTAGCCAGCATCATCCAGCAGGAGCTTTTATGATGTCTAATTTTAAAGAGGCTCCAGAAGTAAAGTTGGGGATTCAGAAGCTTCATCCAGAGGCTGGAAAGATAAATAAAGCAGCAAAGACAAGAGACAAATATACGAAATTCAAAAGGATTTTGTAAGGTGAATAGCTGGGTGACAAAATTATCCATGAATTTTAATGTAAGTAAATGCAAAGTGACACACATTGGCATCAACAATTCTGACTTTATTGATAAAATTATGGGCTCCAAGTTCTTTATTACACCAAGTGGGAGATCTGGATAGCATAGTATAGGTAATATAATAGCTGGACAAGTAATAGAGATAGTATAACATAATGAAAATCTTGCCTCAGAGAACTGAGTTGTCAGAAAAAAGCAGCAAATTAAATGCCTGGAATCCTGGTGAAAGAAAGAGCATGATTGCATAAACCCGCAGAGCTCTTGTACTGGTTCTGATGCCACTTCTAAACTGGATATAAAGGAAACAGAAAAGGCATGGATAAGAATAGTGAGGGTAACAAAAGCCACAGAGTGATTGCTGGACAGGAAACAACCAAATGTGCTGTGGTGCTCCAGCACAAAAGACATGTTACAGGGAAGATATGACAGAGACCTGTTATATCGTAAGTGCTGTGGTGATGGTAAAATGGGATCCATTCATTGCTTTTTCCAATATGAAAGCTCAAGTGCACCAAAGACGCAAGCAGATACCACACCCAATACAATGCAGTCAAGCTCCTGGAACACCTTAAGGAAGGACATCACTGTTGATGCAAAAGTTAGGTTACTAGATTCTAATTCCTAGAGAAAAGCCCTATGAAGGCCTACCTTCACTGAGAGAGACATAGGAGAGACTCCTCTTCTGCCTTGGCGAGCTCAGGACAGTCAGTCTGTGTTTGGAAGAGTATTTGAATGGGAAATACCTACATTCTTCAAAATCAACCACACCTAGGAAAAGAATATGGGTCCAGATGAGCTTTTGGGTATGATACAGCTCATCCTATGCCCTTCCTCAATCATTTGCCTGTCACAGTGGACCAAGCACATTATGTTCACAGCTCCTTCTCCACTCACAGCTTTCCTAGCTGAAACAGCTACTGTCATCAGCAATCTGTCATTGTCTCATTCCTGGGATTATCTCAAATCTGCTGCCTGACTATTTGTTTATGCTCTCACCTACTTTAATGACAATGAACTCTACTTAGAATGACAGCATTATTTAAATCAAAGAAGATAGTCCAGTTCACTTTCTGAGTAGTACAGGTTAAGCACTCTCATCTGAGTAGTTCATTCACCATACTGGAGCAGGGAGGCAACAAGCATCTGAAAGGCAGGACAGACTTCAGACCTGTCATCTTGCTTTACCACACTTCTTCCAGAAATGGGTAGTATCAAACAGCTCTGGCTCTGGAACTCACTGTTTGTGAACTAAGATGGTTGATCATTTTTCAAACTGTTATTTTTTCATACTGTTGGGTTTCCTTTTCACTGTTTCTTTGTCAGGCCCTGTTTCTCCACAGGAGGTTCAGCTTTGCAAAAAAATGAAACAAAATCTTCACATTTAACATGAAATATCTGTCAATCAGTAACTCATTTAAATACTTCACTGAAAACATTATCCAAAGCATTATAAAAAATGGCTGTCTTAAAAGAAGTGAATGCTTTAAAAAATTACTTTAATATCTCTAATTTATTTTAAAGTGTACACCACTTCAATAGAGAAACTATTCTATATGCTTCAAAATAAATGGTTTAAATTTAAGAATTTTCATGGAAATGATACTCACTTTCAGCCAACAGCAAGTAAGGAGATACACTGAACTGAATGCAAAATTGTGTCTGTATCTTTTCTCTTTTTAATATGTACTATTATTAATAAAATACTAGAAGTACATGCTGATACTTCCCATATTTATTCTTACATTATTTAATTGTAATCATTATAAATATAGGCAATATTTCTACAGAAACCTCCCTTGGTAGCTTTGTGTTTAAATATCTGCATTAAGGTGAAACAAACCCCACCCAGTCTAACCAAAAAGCACATCTCCCAATCAGAGTTCAGCAAGGAAATGAGCACCTTCAAGATTCTGCACCTATGGAAGGAAGCAGCATGGCACTCAACAAACATCCTTGTGGGAAAAGCTAAAAAAGAAAACTGTGATTTCCTTGACATCCTACTTTATCAGTCCAACTACCATCAATAAGAAAATAAGAATTAAAACCAGGGCTGTGTGCTAATGACCACAGCTGAAAATACATCCCAGTTCATTACAAATTTTCATTATTTCTGTTTTCAGAGTAGATAATATGTTTCCATCAGGCAGATTATTAAAAGCCAAACTTCCTGGTGAGTACTGGGACATTATCTGCTAACATTTTTTGCTAACTGTTTTTGAAGAGAAAAAGTCCATTTTAATCTTGATGCAAGTACTTTCCAAATAAGTGAGAACAAGGCTAGTTATATGCAAAGGTAGTATATCACACACATTTGCTGCACTGAAAGACAACTGAAAGAAAAGAAGCACTTCAAAGAAACAGAAAATGTCAGTTCTTCTCTCTGCATTTGGTATACTTATGAGAAAGTTCTTTTTTCCTGAAAAATCAGGAAAACTTTCCAGCCAGGAAAAAAAAGAAAAATCATCACTGCTCAGAGTGATTAATTTAAAATTGCTGAGCTCATATTGAGAGCCTGAAATCTAGGAATCACCAGCTGGGCTGGGATTCAAAATTACATGGATGGAGTGAGTT
This sequence comes from Florisuga fusca, assembly GCA_038090715.1. NCBI lineage: Eukaryota > Metazoa > Chordata > Aves > Apodiformes > Trochilidae > Florisuga > Florisuga fusca. The sequence goes on from JAAWXA010000110.1 coordinate 134,468, forward strand.
TTTGAGTTGCGATGCATGAAGTACTGGAAGCAATTGCTTTTCTCACCTATTCCACAAGGGAAGGAGGAAGGGAAACATTTAAGAATTCAGATGACTTAATATTATTGAGTTACAGTATCTTGCATTGCTTGAGGCTGAATCAGAGTTTGCATTAAAAAGACACTTCAAAAATTTAAATAAATCTTCTACAGCGAGTCTTTTCAAGATGGGTTGGAATAACGACAAAATAAATAAGATAAAACTGCATATTAAATTAGTTACGTTGATGTACTTATGTTCATAAGAGGGGCAAGAAAAGGTCATTGTTTCTGCAAAGTATCAGCATTACTGCCAAGGGAATGAGGAGGGAGTCCGTGTAGCAGGTATATGACAGAATATCCATAGGTCATAAATAGCCAGCATGGAGATAGCTTACAACAGAGAGAATTAAAAAGACACAAACTCGTGTACACTGCTTAAGGAATGAAGCTGGTCACAGGCCTCTTCTATTCTAGTTTAGAAGTTATGAAAAAAATGCTGTCAGCTATCAACATCCAGCTAGGGAAATGACTGAGGGACAGTAATATATGTTCCATCCAGTATCACTAGTATAATGCAATATGAGGTAATTTAATCCAAATTGCACAGTGTGCTACATAAAGTGAGTCTGACCAGGTCAGGAGGTGGCAAAACAGGTATAGTGGTGCCCAGGAGTCACAGTGAGCAAGCCATGGTTTATGGTGACAGGCTGTATCTGCATTGCAAGAACTGAAATGGGGTTTAGGATCAGGCAGAATTATCAACAACGCAGCTAACAGGAGGGTGTAAAAATAAAGCAGGCCTCATCTGCTTTAACTCAGCCTTCACCTTTCTCAGCACTCACAGGCACAAATGGGCATCATTCCTCCTGGAGTCAATGACACTGGTGGGCTGCACTCATTCCAGAATAAATTACTCACTTTCTTAGCATGATTTACATTAGTCTGCCTCTTCCAGTCACATACAAATTGTAGCAACTTGCATCTTACAGGTATTTACAGCCATGAAGCACTTGAGTTGGGTCAGGGAAATGTGGTGAAAAGAGGAAGAGCTACAGAAAGCTCATGCAAAAATCAAAAGGTCTCTGCCTATGTAATAAGGGTATCAGAAAACACTCTTAATTTCTTCACTGCATTATTAGAAGTGGCATTGCTATTGTAAACAAATTCATATTTTTAATTCAATTTACTTAGCACTACCTATGACCTCCATTTTCTTTGCTGTTACTCTCAGTTTGAACAACAAAAAGCAATAAAGCAAGTTTCACTTTTGCTTCCAGCCAGTTTCACTTTCAGAAAAGATTATTTATTTGTTAAAAAAAAAACACAAGTTGATTTCATTGGAATAGAAAGCTGCACACATTTCTTCTGGCCTCTGATTCAATAAGAGCTTTTATAGAACACTTAGGTTTAGGCTAAATTAAATTGATAGAGTTTTGATAACAAATATCCAATTGATTTACAGATAGATTAATTTAGACCAGATTGTTAGCACAGCTCTTGGTTTAAATTGTAAACTACAGAATTTCACTGAATCATAGAACAGTTGAGGGTGTGGAAATTGTTCAGTCCAAACCCCTGTCTGAAGTAAGGTCAGCAAGAACAAGTTGCTCAGGGACAGGTCCAGTGCAGTTTTGACTACCTCCAACCTTCCTGGGCAATCTGTTCCAGTGCTCAATCACCATTAAAACTAAAAACTTTTTTTCTTACATTTCAGTGGAATTTTTCATGTTCCAGTTTGTAGCTATTGCCACTTGTCCTTTGACTGGGTGCTTCTAAGAAGAGCCTGAGTGTATTCTTCTCCCATCTGCAGTTGGCCTGCATTTCCCCTGGCCTTCCTTATGCTGCCAATGTATCTGCAGGAGCCCTCCTTGCACCCTTTACTGCGTCCAGCTCCCCAAGGGCTTTGGCTTTCCTCACTGCATCCCTGCACAACCATTGTCTCTGAAGTTCTGCTTGGTGACCTGGCCCTACTTCCACCTCTTGTACGCTTCCTTGCTTCCTTTTTATGTAACAGAAATTAAATGTACTTGAAAGGCATGCCATCATTCTGTTTTCTAATTTTGTGTGGGTAGTCTCCTTAATGCAATTGCTTTTCTAGCACAGTGCAATGGGGATATCAACGTCCTGTTTATATGCTTTAAAAACTTTTAAAATAAAATGAAAAAATAAAACTTTTAAAATAAAAAAAACAACTTGAATAACAGTCTCTTACAAAGGCCTGGTATTGTGACTTGTTTTTATAGCTTCTCCCCTAGTAACCTGCCATACAACACTGGCTCCAAGAGCAGGAGGCAGACTCAAGTGTTGCATTTCCATCAAGTCATGGCTTGTAAACTCTGAACAATGACAGACCAGTGAGGAATTGCACTGTGTAGCCTATACAATCTTCATAAAATAAGTTAATGAACAAATAAATATCCCCTGATGGACAAGCCAGCCAGCAAATATCCCACAAGTTCCTCCCCAGCCCTGTTCCCACAGAAGGCTGAGGAGCAGACACCTATCCGCACTCCCACAAACATGGCTGCCCAAAGACCCTGGGCCCATTTCTCCTTTACTCTTGAGCCTTTTGCAGCTGTGAAGAGCAAATGAAACTTGAAAAATAAAAACCTGTTCTCAAGTGTGTTAGACCTAGTGGTAACACCTCCAGAGACCACGGATATCAGAACAACTTCTGCTCATCTTACCACTCTTAGCAATACCCTTACAAGTGCTGAAGGTCAGTAATGGACACCAGTTTGAGAGCTGCGTAATCCTCCCTCAGTCGCTTACCCTGACATTTTCAGCATGTCTTGTACACTTTAGGTTAAAAAAATATATATTGGAAAGCACTTTAAATGCTTTCTCCAGAGAAAACTAGATCTGTAGCTCACCTTTTCTCTCAGAAGTTCCTTACGTTCCTCTGTGAAACTCCAGTTCCCTCCACTTGGGACTGAGGCCTTGGGCCATCAGGGCAGCTCTCTGCAGGAGGAGAGGTTTGTACATTCACAGCTGGAGCACAAACACCTCTCTTTAGCACAGAAATCCCCCCACTCTCCACATGGGAAATCTTTAGAACTGGAGAAACTCAGCTTTATATTGACTCCCCAGTAACTCATCTGTCTCTATAGTACTACAGATACTGTTAGTGTCCAGCAAAGAATAAATAACTGCAGTCCAACATCTAATAACAGACTGTTTTCCTAAGAGGTGGTTCATCTCACTTCACTGCTGTCTCTAAGGTTCCTTATTACCACTGCATCAGAAGGGCAAGAGGTTTTGCCACCTTAACATTAAGAAAAGAAATAAAGACAAGTACCACAGAAATCTACTGCAGCAGCACATGAGATGCTCTTGTTTGAGCAATACCCTTCATTTCAGTCCAAATCAAACCCAAGCTTGCCCTGGTCTCAGTGGCAGCTTTGCCGGATTACAGCACTAACGGAGAGCGGGCAGGGGAGGAGCGCGTGACCAAACACAGGTGAGTGCAGGTGCACATCTCCTGTCAAGAAATAAGTGGATGTACAGATCTTACGTTACTCAAAGAATGGGTTCAGTGGATTCTGGCATCTCTAAACCTGGGGAGATTTTGTGGGAGGAGTTCTGGAGGAGTGGTAGAGTTATTATTTTATATTCTTTTCAAAACTGATCGAGTTCTCAGCCATGCTGGCCGCTGTAATGAGGACAGCAGTTTCCTCCTTCCTTCTCATGTCCTGTTGCTATCCTTAACCTGATCAGCAGGTCTACATCATATGTAATTTACTTACATGAACCTTTAATAAAATTTAGCTTGTTTATCACTGATGATGATCTATTCTGATGGTAAGACTACCCTCATTAATGTTTATAAGAGATGTAAAAGGGACATTTGTTTTACATCTGTTCCTTAGTATTCCATCTCTTCTCTGCTAAAATTTGGTTCAAATTCTGTGCTGTGCTGTTTTTGCAGATAGCAAAGGGAAATCTTTGCTTTAACCTTTTTAGTTTAAAAAAAAAAAAAAGCCTTGGAGTTTTGCATGGTTTTTAACTGCTCTTTGCAAATCTAGCTGATTAAATAGTACTGAAAGCAAATTAGTAAGAAAAGGCAAGAGGCTTGAGTGGTGAAAGCCGAGCTCATATTAACTATTTAACTATTCAGACAACAAGGCCAATAAACCCATGAACCAAGAGCAAGTCTCATTTACTCCCTGGCAAGTCTTTCACCATGATGTTTTATAAACTATAACTTTCCTTCAGATCTTGATTTTTTTCTAATAACAATTTTTTTGAGAAAAAAAAGTCCACTACACACATGCATACCCACACAGCTTGAAAAATCACAGGAATGGCAAAGCTGGTTTCTACTTTCTATTACCCTGACTACTTGAACTACTGAAATAAATACATACTTAAGAGTAAGCACATTATAAGGTGTTGCTTTAGGATGAACAGTCAGATGAAAGGAGAGGTAGACTCAGGGAAGATTTTTAAGGATTCATAGCTGTTATCCCTTGTCTAGCTCTTTGACCATTTGGAAACATTTTTTGATTAAAAACTTCCCCCCACCCATATACATGTCCCTGAAAATTGAACAGATCTTATTTTTATTGTGCTTTTTTCCAGATTTTACCACAGCAATCTGGGCACCTGCCCAAAATTTATAAATTAAAACTTCACGTAGCACAGGATCAACATAATATACAAGGAAGCTAAAATATTTTCTCCTTTCTGTTCTGAACACAAACTTTGGCATAGCCCATGTCACAAAGCTGCTTTTCCTGAGCTGTAGAGGTGGTTGTGTCTGAGTAGGAAGTCAGAGCCACTCACACCAATGAGAGTTCATGCTGCCAGCCTGGCCCCAGGAAGGGAACGTTCTCCTTTGGAAGAGGAACTGAAAGTATGCCTAGGGAAGCCTGTTTTTCCTCTGATCAAACTAGCTGTCTAAGGAAATGCCAGACCTTGCTGCACTGGGGTCATATGTAGAATTATGTGGCAGTTTGATAAGCTACAGTACACTAATTTATTGGCTATTTTAAAAAATGAAGAGGAAATTTTATTAAGGATTACTTTGCTTTCCTGAAAACTTTTTATAATTAAAAACATCTGGAAGACATTTCAATATATCATAAACAAGAGGAAATCCAAAGCACGTGACTTCTAAGAAAATGATGTAAATACCTTTCTGTGCCAAAATTTACAGTAATCTGTTTTTCTTATTTTGCTGCAGGGGAGGGAAAATGAATGGAGGACAAGTCAACAACAAGAAAAATACTACTGCAAAGAAATACACCACATTAGAAACTACTGTTAAACAAAAAATACTTTTTTAAAAAATAAAAACAAACATAAAATCACTGAAGTTATTTAGCTTCCACTTCCCAGTGTCTCCCCCAGCTAATTAGTTTTCAGGGAATATTTCTTTCTGGACTGGATAAATGATTACATCAATCCTGACAATGTTAAGACTATCAACAAGAAAGAAAAAAATAAGAATACAGTTTGGATGACTGTAGGTAAAAAACCTACTGGTTTAATCTGCTGAGTACTATGCTTCTTAATCAATATCACCAAGTACCTACAGCTTTTGTGATAGTTCTCAGTTCTTTCATAAATAAAACATAAAAAACCACCAACACAGTTCAACATACTACTAAATATCCCAGTCTAAGTAATCCATTGTCTTATAAAATATGGTAAGATTTATGGGTTCTAAGACCAAACACAGCTTTACATGAAATTCCCAGCAGAGTTACTAAAAACCTCAACAATTAATTAGCAAGTTCACAGAAAATTAAATAATTCATAAGGAGAACAGTGAAAACATTTATAATCAAATCTAAAAGTAATGAGAAACTTAAAACTGGTGTTGAGTTCAGTGGAAAGACATAGAACAACAAAGTTGAACTGTCCCAGAATTCATAGTGGTTTGTGTTTAGAATTTAATTTGAGTGCACGGGCAACTGTCATAAAGTTTGTTCCAGCCTCTAGCTGCAATTTCACCCAGAATCGCTATTTCCATCCAGAATTTTTCTTCAGACCTACAGCTGTGTTTGTCCAGATCTGTTGCATTTAAGAATGAAGTTGCTGTGATACAGAAAATATGTTTTTTCCTTTGACTTTCTCAAGCAGAATGGGAGAGAGATGGGTTTGATGCTTCCTCACTGCAAACCAAAAGGGAGGTGTCTATGACAAGTCTGAGAGGAAAGCAGTGACCAGTCCCAAGTCAGTCATGAACTGTGAGCTCAGCAAGGCTGTGCCACGTGGGATTCAGCAGCTCTCTAGCCCGGATGAGGCTGCTTGGGTGCTTCTGAGAGGAATGAGATTACACGTGCTGACAGCTTTCTGCTGGTCTTGCCTTCCTGCATTGCGACAGCTCGTGCTACTCCGTCAGATGAACACAGAGATGTCCTTTCCTAGAGGAGTCTTAACATGGGCCAGAGGGAGTGAAGTAATGTACCTGGTGTACAGGGAGAGGAACTCTAAGGCTAAATCAGAACTTGGGATGTGTCAGCTTTCTATTGAAATCAGCAATTTGATTATTAAAACCACTTTGAGTGGGAGCCCTGACATTTTACTGACCCTTTCTTTTCTTACTAGTTTTAAGTTTAATATAGTAGTTACAAAAACCTGTAATTTAAATTTTTCATATTATTATATTGGAGTATCTGAACTAACTGCATGTTACAACAAATTTTGTAAGTCCCAGTGTCAATGTTATTGTTTCAGGCTCTTTACAGACTCATCTTACTGCATTGGGAACACTCATGTCACATTTTAGAGGGTTTTTTACCCCAATACATATGAATTTCTTTATAACACAAATAAAAATCTTATTGAATAAGGTGATGAGACTTCTAAAAGACTCAGCTACTCCTCCAACCCACATAAAGTTGTAATTATGAAATTATAATATGTCAAATTTTAATATTTAGAGAGAATGCAGTGCTTGCTGGTGAACTGTAGTATATAATTTAGGGAACAGCTGATGAACTGTGTTCTCACAATTTCAAAGGCATTTATTTTGTTGAAATAACTTTAGGTTATGTATTTTGGCAATGAATGTCTTTTACCAGCACTATGTGCAAGAAAGGACCAGTTCTGACTGAGTACTTTGATTAGGACTGCAAAGTTGCCAATGCATCAAAACAAAGCTAAGCACTCAGTTGTTTATTTTTGCTTGTATTTTGAAAAGAAAACACTTTAGGATGAGGAAAAATTATTTTATGCTATTAAACAATACATACTATTTAATCAACTGCAGTGAAAGAATTATGATAATGTTTTGAATTTTTTTTTTTCCTTTAATGAACATTTGTGGACCAAGTCTGAATTCTGGCAAGCTGCTTAATAACTGCATTTGACAATCAGGTACCTTTTTCTGACCCTTTTTCTGCAGAGGAATAATACCTAAACCAGACTTTGCAAAATATAAACTATGTTTTGCATTTTTAACGAACAATTTGGATCTTACAGGTTGTTTTGCAAGGGAAAATATTTGTTATTAGCAATGATGATTGTGGTTGATCATGTAACCATCTTATACTGTATCTGTTCTCTCTTTCTGAATGAATTACTTCAACATAGTAAACAAACCAGTGTCCACCTAAACAAAGACTGCTCACTCACAAATAGTACAACAGGATATGAATTTTCTTGAAGCAAGCAACAATTCTGACAAACGTTCAGAAACATTGTTTGGGCAATATTCAACCTACTCTGTTACACAGTGTTTTTAGTGTAATAGAAAAGGTTCATTAACATTTTCCTGTGAGAAATCTGAGTTTGTAAGGATATTAGACTTTCATGGCATTATCACAAATTGAATCCCTTTATCCAAAATAAATTAAACATTTGTTTCCTGGAGTACAATGCTGGAATGAAAGAACAAGTTAAATGGCTTAATCAATAACTTTTTAATTTTAGGACTGTCAGCTTTCCTTTTTTGTTTCAGATTTTTCTGTTCTAGAATGAATGATGACAGATTGAAGGGATATGTAAATGGATGAAATGCCTCAAATTTGCAATCCAGCTGGAAAATGTAATTTCATTTGGGAAATCTCACCTCTGCAGAAAAGTGTAAAAAAGTTCCAAGCTGTAATTGCAACAGGTGAAACAATCTTCTGGCCTAATACCACCTGTCAAGGACACACACTGGCATTTTGTACCTACTGATAGGGAAACCATCACCTGGGAAAAGAAGGGAGAGCTGATGCTACAGTACCAACACCCACCCCAAACTTCTCTGACAAGCCAAGAATGGCTGTGATGTTTTGTTTTTTGTTTTTTTTTTTAATAAATTGACTACTCACAATGACAGCCACTGCCTTTAGGCAGCACTAACATGATTTTTCCCATAGAGAGTAATACCATTTGGTGGGCACTAACAAGTGGGAACTGCAACCTTTTCTACTACTATGGCTAATTTTGGAAAAGGTTGTCCCTGTCTGTGACCTCACAGCTGGATTGTAATATGGGAGCAGGTGCACCTTTTTATACATGTTGGTATTTGCAATATACACTTTTATTCTGGGGTGAGGTTGCAGAACAAGAGGCAACCTGAGCATGTGCTTACCTTAGCTGGATCTCAGATGTCAGGATAATACAGTGAATTTGACTGAGGTTTCAATCAGTTTAAGTAAAATAACCAACAAGTGCATAAACGAAGATACTCCATAATTACAGAAAAATACCACAATTGTTTCTAACACCGAAGTGATCTGTAGGAAACTTAGAAAATTTGTACTAAAAATAACAACGCAATGCTGTGAAGTAAGAAGAAAATAGTTACTCTTTTCCCTGAAACAGATAAGAGCACCAGGGAGGTAGGACAGGAATCAGATCTCCCCCCCTCTTGTGTAGTTTCCTGAAAGATGATCAGTTCATTTTTAACTCTTCAGGAGTGCAGTCAGGTTAGGGTACTTCAACATCTTGTCTTCTGTTTATTTCTTTCACCGTGCTTTCCGTACTCCCACTGTGCTGTGTCTCATCTGCCCTCATCACACTGCCTCCTCATTTAATCACGCATCAGAAGCCTCCTTCTACCCTCCCATCTCACTACACTGAGTCTAATTTTATCATTCACAGAGGAGGTTGTCCTCTCCTCCCTGGTTTAATTATTACTCTGCATTAAAAATAAAAATAATAAAAGCTCTTTTTCCTGAGACATACGTTATTGATGCTCTGGCCCTGGAGAAATATACATGCTTTTATTTGAAGTAATTTTGAACATTTTGTTTCTACCAAAAATATGTATTTAAGTAAATGAGAGCTGGGAATGTACCTTCTTTTTTTGGCTGGCTGGCTGGCCCCCTTAGAGCTTTGCCTTGGGTGTGTAACTGAGAGATGGCCACTCATGCATGAAGAATAGAGGCTTAATTAATTGGATTGGAATTGTAAAATGGTGTACTTGATGTGGGTAAGGCACATTCCACACTTTTCTCCTATAAAGAATGTGACATTTTTGTGGAAGTGTCGAAGAGCGGGTCCAGGAGCCATCAGATGGATGAGACTTCATTAAATAGGTACAGCAGGGAACCCCTAGTCCAGTATCTCACACAGATTTTTTTCCCCACGCATTCATTTAATTAACTCTCAATCTGTATCTATGCTTCCAGAACAATTCCATTTATGTTACAGGTTATATGTAATTCATAGTACATAATAAATAATTCGTGAGAGGTGGAGCCATGAGTGGTTTGAAACAGGTTTTCCATGTCCATTTCTGCCACCAAAATAATTTCTCATTTCTGCCAAACTCAAGGTATTTTTTTCTTTTCATCCTTGGAAAACATTGTTAAAAATTCCAAATTAACCAGGAGCTCATCAGGTTTCAATAAAATAGTGACTTCATTGTTAGCAATGTCTTATTTCAACCTGTTCATGAAATGGCTCCTTTTTACACTTATAAGCATTGCATACAAAATAAAAATATATTGCTTCAGAATTCTGTTTAATTATATTTATTACAAAAATAAATTAAAAGGCATTTTGGGTCTAAAAGTGCATAAGGTGCACTTTGCCTCTTTATAAAATATACTGGTGCCGTGGTACAGAAATCAGTCTCAGAAATGCCTCTTGCACTATGCTACCATTTCAATATGGGAAGGAATGGGTTCTTACAGGTAACTCCATCTATTAGTAATAATAAAAAAAAAACACACATTGTTTTGTGGTTAGCGAGTATTTTAGAAAACAATGGCATAAGAATGTTCTTAAAAAAATGCATCCTTTGTAAACTCATATGTCATATGTAGCAGCCTTTAAGTTTGTTTCATCTTGCAGTATTTTAAGACTGAAACCCATGTAGCTGCTCCTGGAGTGAGCTATCCACAGCCACTGAGAGTTTTTTATGATCTTTAATTTAAGATCAAACTGTAAACAGCATGTTTATGGCATCTGCTTTCTTATGGACAGCGACCCTGGCAATATTATGTTTTTTTCCTGTCATCAAAAGGTATTTCAGTGTGGAGACCTTTAGCAATAGTCTCAGTTTTTTTCTTTGAAGCTACTGAGCTTTATGATGCTGTTCCTCCTGTTCAGAACAGGCTGAATACGAAAACAAAAGAACGTGATAAGCCATAAACGTTTAAAAGCAGAGGAACTTCTGGTAGCACCCAAAGTCTCCCTTATTTTCTGTCAGTGACCCAGTTTAGAGACTAGTGGAACCAGAATTCTGTCATTCCTTATGAAGGTGAAGATCAGGTTTTTATTCCTGTGTCACACCTATAGATGTCATATTTGAGTTACCCAAATACTCTGATGTGAACACTTGAGTACTCCCTGAAGATAACTAGTGCTAGCTGGTTCCAAGCCTTGAATGACTCCCACTTAAAAATGCTAAAACAAGCTGTAGTAATTGTGATACAAAGTGATACTTAGGGTCTAAAATAAATAATGGTTTGAACCAAGTAAAAATTTAATAAAAAACAATTTACCCCCTCTTCTAATTATTTGGGAACCACTATTTTATCATAATTCCGTAAAGGTCTGAAGATCCCAATGCTACCTGTGCTGAGCAACTTTGAAAATTTGGCTAGTTAAACATCCCATATATAAATAGCTCCACCTTATGTTAATTATGTAAACGCTTGGGTTCTGCAAGTTTGTCTCAAGAGACTTTCAGTTGCCAGTTGAGATGGAACAATACCGTGATGCCAAGGCTTTCTTGTGGTAGTCTGGCATCTCATTGTCAGGCCTGGGCAAAAAATGAGATGAAATGAGAAAAAAAAGAATGAAAAATAATTGGTCTGTAGAAAATGTCCCAGTTAGAAGCACTGCAAGTAGTTTGTTCTTTCATGGACTGTCAAACACATTCTTAGAGATGCCTTGTACATAAAAAGCTATGCATGCTGTATGGAATCTATGCATTCAGGACAAAGTTGAATTTAGTAAGTATTGCTATGACAATTAGTGCACCTAATGAATCTTCACTGATAGCAGTAGACAGTCTAATTTACTAACAGTCTTAATAGTATACTGCTTTCCAACAGAAGGGAAAATGAATAAAAATCTACAATTTTCTTTTTTTATTATTCTTAAGCCATTTTAATTCTAAGTTTCATGGTTTCACAAGTGGCCTACCTTTTTATGAATTGGAAGCAGGCCCCATTCTCATTTCTTTTAATAGATGAATCTGAGAGTAAGAGAAAGCAACAGAAGAAACAGTGTGTAAAACAAATTAGAGTAAAAGGAGATCGATACACTTTCAAGATGGTGATACAGCAGTCCATGCTGTGTTTACAGTGCTTGTGGTTTATAGCATGTGCCATAATTACTTCAGCTTAGAGGTGAATTGACTTTGAAAGTCCAGGAACATTTACTGAGGCTATAAAAAGTGAGACTTCAACATTAGTGAATTTGTTCCAAGAGAGAGAAGCTAAATTAAAAAATTAAATTTCAACTTGCCTGCTATTTTCTGAGGCAGGCCCAGAAAAATTTCTCACTGGTTCAGCTACCTTTTTTTGCTGCACAACTAGGACTGATGTCAGAATCTCAAACTAGAAATCATGCAGAGAAAGTTATGTTACACAGCAAATACAGACATGAGCAGCTTTGATACAAAATAAAGGCATTTTTTATTATTTTTTATGCAGTTTGTAGCTGAGACACTGAGTCTTTACATTAGGACGGTGTCCTAAGACAACAGTTTGCTAAACTCACTTGAGTATAAAGCTCACTAAGATCACTTGGGAAAAAGTTATGCTAACTGCACAGAAATGACCAAAATTCTGTCAAAGGAAAGCTGAGAAAAGGGGCAGAGGGTACCTAAACATTTGTAACATCAACCACTTTGTCAGAAAGCAAAACCAACAGGAGAATCACAGGATTCCCCAAATGTGTTTTGCTAGAGCAAAGATAACACCATATTGAGTCTGGGACAGCAAAAATGCAGCCATCTCCTGCCTTGGCTTCCCTAACAAAGCATACAGTAGCTATTTGCCCATCACAGTAAAATACTTGAATACCTGCCATCACCTCTACCTTTCCCAGCTTTCCTTCAGTCACAGTCACAAATAGCAGCCCTTCAGAAAACGGTGTCTGGTCGCTACCAGTCCACTGAAAAACAATTTGGAGCAGGCACATTCACTACAAAACATGAAGTTCCTGAGGTATACGATACCACAAAAGGGTAGATGAACTCTCCAGTTTAAATACAACAGCACTAGTCTAGAGTATTTGGGTGGCAGATAGAAAGCACTCTCTTGTTCTTGGTCTTGGTTAGAAGTCAAGGGAAATTAAATATTATTGGCATTCCACCACTGTTGTTCTGTACAAAAGTATGTAACTTTCCAAACGCATTTTGAAACTCAAATTTGTTTCTGAGGCTTTTAGCTTGTCAGAAACTTTTTACAGGCATATGTGTACTTCTCTTCCCCTACCATCACTTGCTCCTTTTCCCCTCCTATCTGTGCCTGTTCAGGATGTTCATTGAAGACTAATTGAAGACTTCTACCTTTTATTTTTGCCAAACTGCCACTACCTACATTAACACTGTTGTCATGAAAATGTTGACATTCACTGTTTAGGGCCACTTAATATAGGAAATATTTGGAACCCAGTGGCAATACTAATCAGTTACAAACACTAAGCAACTGATTAGTATTATTAGTATTATATGGTGACCGTGATAGCTTCAAGATACTTACTTTTCCTGTTTGTTTTCATGTGGGAATAAATGAAACCAAGGCAGGAATTCAGGATCAGGTGTGTATTTTACTCCCACACGGTGGTTTACCAACCACAGATATGCCCAAACCATGCATCTACAGTTTGGTTTTAAGGGCAAGGTGGGGGATGCTTGGTTCAGAGCTCTGGCACTCACATGTATGTGAACACCTAGCTCAGCCCAGGTATGGACACCTTCACTGGGTGATCTACATGTGCATAAGGAATCTTGAGCAGGGAATGTCTAATTCAGGCATAGCAGCTCCAGGGATCTTGGTGAGGCTACTGAGGATGTTACTTGGTGTTTTCAGAGACCAGACTGGGCCTCAGGTCTGGCAGTGTCTACCCACAGAAAGCCTGCATCAGAAAAAACTGAATCTGTGGGCAAAATATTACCACACCAAAATATTGCACACCTACCATACCTAGGGTATGAGCTAGGTATGAGAGCCAACCCAGATAGGTCTGCACTGCTACTGCCTCTCCTAAAGTGACAGAAAAGGCAAAGCTGAAGCCTCGCTGTGCCTCAGACTGTCATTTGCAAAACAGGGATAATACTGCTGCTTTACCTCACAAAGCTGGTACAATGATAAATTCAGTAAATATCCGGGACAATCTCTTTTATGATGGCAACAGAACTCACAAAAATCAGGTAGATTTATCCTGGTTCTCACGCATTCTGGTAATCTTTGGTGAGTCTTCATGCCTCTGCTATTGCTCACTGCAGCCTCTAAGAAATTAGTCTGGGAAGCTGAAAGATGTCTGAACAGTAGCTGGGGTGTGACTGAGCTCTGTCTGAAAGTCAGGATGTTACTGAAGCACATCCAATTCAGCCCCGAGTTGGCACACAGGAGCAGTGCACGGGACATGGTCAGTAGTGCTCCATTTGATATTTCATGGATCTTTCTAAGGGACATCGTGCAATTTGACTTACTACTGCCAAACCAGCCCACTACTCTGAAAGGTTCTGCAGGGTGTTACAGATTTGTTTCTTTATAGATGTGATTTGTAGGTAACCAGTCTTCTCTAATCTCATGAAATATTTGCCTGCTGTGTAGATATACAT